>JACXSJ010001263.1:0-103422 GCA_014851325.1 Pentalonia nigronervosa | reverse complement strand
ACACACACACACACACACACACACACACACACACACACACACACACACACACACATATATATATACACACACAAATATAAATTTTACAAACATGGGAAACAATAAAATGAGATTGTAAAATAAATAATAGTTACGTATTTATATTCTACTAATTAGTAATTAGCGAGTACTTAATAATAATATCGATTTTTATGTAGGTTCATGAACAAATGTTATTTTATATTTTTATCGATACATTCAATAAAAAGTAAAATGTTTATAATATAGGTAAATAATGCATACCTATACATTAAAAATTATACAGACTGTTTCAGTTTGTTCTGTACAAACTTTGAGAATTATGTCAGAGATGAGTGAATAAATGAACTAAAAAACCTATTTTGAGTTTTGTGTTAAGCGGGTTTTTTAAAGTATTTGACAGGTATTCATCTCATTTAATTTTAAAATCATTGCAATAATAAATACACTGCACTATAATAATTATATTATTGTCGTCCCCGAAAACTTTTATTTTGATATGCACTGAACTGATTACCAATAGTGCTATCAGCTCACTCATGTGACTCAAATTTTTGAGTACTTCACCTGTCAGCATCAGAGAATCTCAAAAATTGTGTAATAAATCAAAATAGGGGTTTGAGAAAATCAATTTTTAATTAAAATTTGAGAATATATTATTGAAGTCACAAAAAATTAATTAAAAGTTAACAATAATACATCATTACATTTTTATTTTAATCAAAAATTTACTTCACATCGAGATTTGTCATTCCCCATAACTCCAATTTTTAATAATACCACATGGTTTTTGAAATTTTGGATGTGACGCTGGCGTTAAAAATAAGTTAAAAATTGAATAGAAATTGTAGTTTGTAAATACCATTAGACTTTAAAATAATTCCGCAAAAAACTTATGATAGGTTTTTAATTCCACATAAGATCATTCTCAACTTTTGCACCTGTACATATAACAACCAATTGAAACACTCTGCGTGTATATTAGGTAATAGGTATATATTATTTGTTTTATTCGTTGTATAAAAAATAAAATTATTGTTAGGTAGGTATAAACAAATACGATTATATTAACATGCAGTATTGTTGTGGCGTAAATAAGGGTGGACTTGTGGGCTAACCATACCAAAACTGCTAGAAGCCCGCTCAATGTATATGAATATAGGTATTTAATCGGTAAACATTTAAGTAAAATATTCTTGAAGCTTAAGCCTCCTCCCCTGAACATTTTCCTATATTTACCCATTTAACATGCGAGTCTCATTATTTAATAAAAATAATTAAACGACTACATAACTAGATAATATGAACCTAATACATACTATTACATATTACTACATAATATTATAAGTATATAACATAGTATCGACATACTATATGATAGGTATTATAGGTTATGGAGTACTTACCTATCTATATAGGTACATATTCCTTCTGTACAGGGACGGATCCAGGGGAATAATGGCCCAGCTACTACTAGATACTATGTTGATTATAAATACCGTATTCATAGTATTTATAATCAATGTATATTGTGTTTGTGTTGTTTCCTCCCACCCACCAGAACTTTGCTCTGTATCCGTGCATGCCTCTGTATTCCATTTACTTGTTATTGTTATGTATTTATGTATTAAAATTAAATAATAGATACTATAATTTATTAATACACACGCAAACCATTCGTCGACGCAGGTTCATTTTCCACAATGAATGGAATGTGTAATAATTACATGACGTTAAATACGAGAGATAAGATTTTTACGCAATGGTCTTCGCAAATATTCAATAGTGTAAAATACGTCGGACATCTTCTAAGAATCGTCAAAACGTTCTAAATAAATTATTATTAGTATTATTTAGTATTATAGTATTATTAGTATTATTTATACAGGCTACATAACATATTATTATATAATACATATAAATAGATGATATGTTTAGGCGTTTAGCTAAGGCCAAATAAATAACAAGGGCCAGGGCCGTAATAACACATAGGCACTATAGGCATTGTGCCTACAAAAAAGTATGACCTACATAATTTTTTTGTTGATATTTTATGTTTTTTCATTATTTTTATGATGAATTAATATACAATCTGCACATAACATGAGTAGGTAAAAATTTTATTTATACTCTTCGTTATCAGAATCACCTACGAATCAGATTTTTCAAAAATGTAAACAACGTTTGCAGAATATATTTATCGATTTTTAGGACATCGCCCGTGCAAAGGTAAAAGATCATTTTCCAGTTTTGAAGAGGGTTAAAAATTGGCAACGATCAATTATTAGGCGAAGTAAATTATCTTCATTATTGGTAGGTACTTATAATTGGATACTAATTGCTCCCAACAATTAATAGATACTGAACAAATCATTGAATCATTTGCAAACAAAAAATTTCTCAAAAAAGTTTTATATAACTACAAAATGTTATTTAAGCAATATATGCATAATTGTTGATTATCTCTTGTTCTATATATTAGGTAATATTAAATTAGTTTAATTTAATTAACATATATAACAGGAAGTTGTGTGCAATATAAAATATATGATAGAATTTATTCTATAATGAAAAAAAATGTCTAGGGCCTACAGCTGTGTTAATCCAGACCTAACAAAAAAAAAAATCACTTTATAAAAAAAAACCATACATTCATACCTAATAATCTTATACATTAAATACTTTCCAATAATTACAAACATATTATGTATTCTTAAATTTTTATTAATGTAAAAATGTCATAATAATACACTCTTATCAAATATGTATAATATGACGTTCTCTTTTAAATTATATATTATATAAATTATGAGTTTACCCATACTATGACTACCTATCTAATCTATAACTTTCGAGGTGTTATTAATACATTTTTTTTTAAATCTAAAGAATGCGGAGTAAGATATAGAAATTTGTTTCATTATTAAAAGAATTAAAAATAACATATTTTTAACATTCCAAAATTTTTGATATCATTTCGATTTTTTCTTGCTTGATCATATTTTTGTAATCATCATGCTTTTAGTGCATAGTTATAGTTTTTCGTTAAATACCACGTGAAATATTCTCCATACTTGGTTATTTTTTAATATGTATGTACATTTTTTCAGATAAACAGTTCATAAAGTTTAATTTTAAAAATTATTTTCTGTTTTAAATTTTTAATAAATAAAATCAAGGCTTAAATTAAAGAATAATTATTTGTTTTTATTATTACAGTAATTATGCATATTTTAAATAAATTCTAAGCATATTTATTTACTTTATAACGCATTATAATGCATACATATTTTTCGACTTTAGAGTATTAACATCCGCTCCTTATTAATAATGTATTATTAACACTTATAAGTTATAATTAATCAAGGATCCTTATATCGCGCACAATGTTGCGTAAATTAATACCACTTCCAATCCCTTTAAAACGCTCATGCGGCTGAACCATTACACAAAATACTAACTATAATATATATTAATATCATTTTAACTTTTAAGGATTGTTCGAGACACGAGTCTACATTATAATAATAAAATAATAAACAATTCAAGACACAAGTCAATAATTTAATTTTATAAATAGGTAGGTAATAAGATCAACCAACGAAAATCCTCCCCCACCTCTACTCGAGAATTCTAAAAAAATAATACTTATAGTTACCACTTACTGACTTACCAACAATTTTCGTGAAATAGACATATATCTGAACTTGGAATTTTAATTAACTAAAATCTAAACTTTACTACTTATTTGTTTTTTTCTCAATATCTCTCTAAAAACATAAAAATTTAAACAAACTTCTCCTATAACTATTCCTAATTAATAATTATAAATTATAATAATTAATCCAAATACCCAATGCTCAATTTTATATGCAACAAACCAATCACAAAATAATGAACCATTTTGTGTTCTTATAAGAAACCCATATTAGTCAACATCCTACGAGGGAAATAGGAAATAGTATTTAAAACTACGATTCAAAATGTTGACTTCGACGTGCTTCAAGTCTAACAACGTTCTACAAAATATGTAAATCTCTCTTAAAAACAAAATCTTAAACGGCAGCGCCATCTAGTGATCGAGAAAGCGGGCGATGCATTGTGGACCCGTTAATAAGTTTAAAAGATTTACTGTATCAGTTATCTTTAATAGATACGGATTTTATAAAATAAAATAGTTGTATCTTGTTCTTGTATACCTACATAAAGCAAATACTATAAATGATTACTCGGGACACCCAACTGAGCTTCGTCAACTATAAGAGTGGCGAACAAATTGTTATCATAAATATGTGGCATACTTCTGGGTGGCTAAGCCCCTTACCCCCTTATTTGTGCCCATATAGACTACCCTGTCTGTGATATCGAGCTGCCCCTGTTATAATATAATACCTACCATGAACTAAAATAGTATATAGTATACCATCTTAGTTCACGTACCTACCTATATTAATATTGTAGTCTGTGGATAGACTTAGTACGTATTTATGTACAAAGAGAATCTAAACACACATCAGATCGACTATGACACAAAATAGATTCATTGATTGGGCTATGATAATATTGATGAATGTAGAAGAGAATTATCTAATAATAAGATTTCCATCATATTTTATAAACATTTCACATATTTTGCAATCCAAACATATGAATAATATAGTGAATACAGTTATAAAATATATATTATACATTTAAACTTATTTAATTGTCTACATTTTATTTTTAATTACGAGAGGGGGGCGATTTTACCCGCAGATATCTATATTATATTTATATTATGAAAATCGAGTTAAAATTTTTTTTTGATTTCCATTTGGATTTTACATTTTTTTGGTAATAATTTTGATTTTGAAATCGGTTTTTGTGAGTATTTTAAACCGGTTTTGAAACCCCTAGCTATAGCCTATAATCTTGGCATGTCATTTTATTGTTGTAGCCGGGTTAAGGCAAAATGCAAATTAAAGTTGTTTGACACAAATTATAAATACATAATAAAATATAAGCCCTAACTCACTCAAGTCGCTGGTCCCAATCACTTTGTTCAATATTATAATCTCATACATAAATATGAAAAAAATTTTAAAAGTGCTAATTTCAAAACTTAAAAATATTAAAATTAATATTATACTTTAATTAAATTGTTAATTGCTATTTAATTGTTATTTAATATGCGAGTAGACTTGCCTATATTATCTATTAAATATAATATTTATATAATTCTCTTTTTTTTGCATCTTGCAAAACATATTATTTTGTCAATTTCTTCTCCATATATCATTTTTTAATTTTTTTATTTTGAGTACCCAATTAAAATTGGGGAGGAGGTGGCTTAGCCACAAAGTCCCCCTTTTCTACGTTTATGACAACAATGAACTATCACGATTGTACGAATTCAATAAGGATAAATATTGCGTCGTAGTGTAAAATCACCATAGAGGCGTAGAACAAAAGGTACCACCACAAAACAAAACCTGGTACCACGGAAGACTGAACATAATATTATTATTTCTATTATCACGATCTTAGATCATATTATAACCGTGGTTCTACTTTAGAATTTTAGATTGATAAAAATAACGACGAACAACAATAATAAAATATAATACGTTGGCTGCGAAGTGTGATACACTGATATTGCATTACTGGACTGGGAATTGCGATTGTCGATTGGCGATTACTGAACAGTGCGATTTTGCTTTCGCAGTTTCGCCTTTGTTGTTCACGCGGGCATACAGCAGCTTTTTCCTAACATTTTTCGTTAGGAGAACAGAGGGAATGAAACGAGACCTATGACGTGGTGATATCCGCTTATTGTTGGCGTCTGAACCCCGGACACTGTGATTGAAAATTCACAGTTTCATATTTTCGTGTGCATAATCCGGACGATTTTGCACGAAAACAGACCGAATCAGACAGGTACCTTATTGCACTGTTTGTGCATCATGTTTGCCATAGGATTAACGTTCGACGATAATATAAATTTTGGGAGGGAGGGTAGAGTAGTGCGCGCATTGAACAGATTATCGAAAAAAAAAATGATTTATAAGAGAGGAATACTGACTACATTACGAGAACGGGTTTTGGTGACCTCAATATCGTTACAAGGCCGTTGGTATTTGTTGTTGTTACTTGTACGTGATGAGTAGTCATCACAGTCACATTAGTGTAGGACGTTACCTAGTAGTAAAAACGTTTAATATATTTTATGTACGTAGGGTTTTTGTCTCTTATAATAATAAAATATTAGACATCGTGCTTACAAGTGATAAAAATAAAAAAAAAATGGACGTTAACAAACTGGACGAAGAGGAATTGTCGTACGAGTTGAGGGCCAGAGGGATAGCTGCCATGAATGATATAAATGAAATGAGAAGTGTTCTACGTGGTCTGTTAAGAATCGAAGTCGAGGGCAACTCATTGATGAACGTTGACAGCAAAGTTTTGGGAGTTGACGTAAAGAGAGAAATAAAGACATGTATTAAAAAATTGCAAGTCATCAATGCAATGATTGAAAACATTGAAGGGGACAGGTACAGTGAACAGTATAGATCTGCGGATGCAAAATTATGTCATTTGATGAACCGTGTGGATAAACTACCGGCTGTTGAAAAACGAGATCAAAATGACAGGTCTAATTTACTAAAAGGCATATTGTTCTTAATGAGAAAAATGGAAGGTATGGCATCTAATACAAGTGTTATTGAAACAAATGCTAATCAAAATAATGGAGCAGGTATGGTACCTACGACTAAAGTTTATGGGGTTTTATACTTTACTATAGGCAAAATAATTAAAAAAATATAGGTAACTATATCTAGAACTGTGATAATAGGTGATAATTATTAAATAATATTAACATACTTTAATTTATTTTATAATTCTTATATGTAGGTAAATTAATTTGATATACAAGTAATTGTGTAACATTAAAAAAAAAACTTATGGTTAGACTAATTATAAGTAAAAAAAATTTAATTTTTAGCTGGAGCGGGTACTGTGATCTTATATGAGAAAACAACTACCACAGAAATGAATTCAACTTGTGGAAGTGCTGAATCTACAGCTTCAGATGAAGAAGTTGGAACAGTAAATTACCAATTTTTGTTCTCTAAATATATGTTCTTAATAACTTTTTGTTTAGGAGTATTTTGTCCAACAAGGTGTAGCGATAAAAAGTTTAAGTAAATTACATAAAGGATCGAAGAGTCATAAAAATGCAGAGACTCATTATACAGGATTATTAAAAATTATGAAATATGTAAGATTTTATAGCTGAAATATTTTTTTATTAATGTGTTGAATCATTAAAAATATATTCTATAGAGAACTGCTAAATTTATTGAATGGAAGCCAACTGAAATGTCTATATTCCCTGATGTAGACGAATGGAATATTGTTGATACTGGATACAAACAAAATGGAAAAAATAAAAGTAAATTAATTTGAAATATTGATCTTTAATCGTCTTTTATTTTGTAATCTCGCAAGCTATAGCTGTAAAGACTAACTTCTTAATACTTCATAGGTCATAAACAATAGCTTACAATATGTAATCAAAATTAAAACGAAGAAAATAATTTCAGATATAATAATTAAAATGTTAATAACATTTGAATAGCCCATTATTTATATTTTTTGATTTTTTAGACGATCGTAATAATATTGATATAAAAATTAATTTGGCCACAATGAAGAGTTATAAAATGAAAAAACATAAAAAACATCAAATATCAATACTCCAAACTAATGGTTCACTTGTTACATTTTTATTTGAAAGCTCGCCTATTAGTGATTTTGTGACCGCATTAAAGACCCTACTTCATACAGAAAAGTAAATAAATACATGCATCAAAAAATAGTATAAAACACATTAATTATAATTATTATTTATCAAATTATGTTAGAGAAATACGACACCACAGACCTACTGGAGTGATATTGGTGTTAGGCGAACGTCAAGATTCAGATCCTCTATGTCAGTCAATTAAAGAGTTGAAAATATTTCCAGATCAACCACCCACAAGTACAGTTTGGAGTTTTATTAGTGGGTTTCAAAACAATCCTGTGGAAAAAACTTATGAAACATTTGCAAAAATTAGTGATGTTCTTTGTGAGTAAAAAATGCTATATTACATTATGTATAATAAAGGGTGTAATATATTTAATATACTGACACTTGACTACAATTGTACATTGGATATGTAGTGACTCGTACACCAGACACAAGACCAGATCAAGAAGTGGCAGAGCTCTTAAATAGAGCTGAGGAAGATGATGAATATACTATGGTAGATCACCCTCCACCAACTGTATTACCTCCAAGACCGGGAATAAAGTCAAGAGGAAATCCATTAGATCAAACTACTTTTTATCAATCTATGAATGACGAGGGTCGAATAACAAACGAAGATTACATCAAAAATATAATTTTTTTTGGAGTGAGTTGTATAAATATACATAGTATGTAAAAAATTCTATTAATTTAATTTATATAATTAGGGTTGTGAACATTCAATAAGACATGAAGTTTGGAAGTACTTACTTGAATATTATCCTTGGAATTCTACTCGAGAACAACGTATAAACATTGATAAACAACATAAAACTGAATATGAGAGAATGAAAGTACAATGGATGAATATGTCTTCTGATCAAATATTAAGGTTTAACATGTATAGAGATCGAAAGAACCTAATAGGTAATTATTTAGATTTATTTATCTTCCAATGTTAAAAATTATTAAATTATTTTTCTCTGCCTACAGATAAAGATGTATATAGAACTGACCGCACTCTTGATTTTTATGCTGGAGAAGGAAATGAAAATCTTGTTAAACTACATAATGTATTAATGACTTATGTTATGTACAATTTTGATCTCGGTTATGTCCAGGGTATGAGTGACTTGTTATCACCAATATTAATGATAATGAACAGCGATGAAGTAGAATCATTTTGGTGTTTTGTGGGTTTCATGAACAGAGTTGTGAGTCTTAATTTTTTTTTCATTTGGTGCTATATTCGGAAGTAGTTTAATAAGTTATAAAACACTAATTTCACTAATTAAATTTAAATCTAGCTTATTATTACACTTGTTTTTTGTTTTAGAATACAAACTTTGAATTGAAACAAACTGGCATGAAAAAACAGTTGAGCGATTTGCATTACTTGCTTACAACTGTATCACCAAAATTAGAAAATCATTTGAAAAAGATGGATTCTAGCAATATGTACTTTTGCTTTAGATGGCTTTTGGTTTTGTTCAAACGGGAATTTGTTTATTCCGACATCATGCGTTTGTGGGAAGTATTATGGACAGATATTCCATGTGCAAATTTCCATTTGCTAATATGCGTGGCAATATTGGATAACGAAAAGGATATTATTATTAATGAAAATTTTGGATTAACTGAAATATTAAAAGTGAGTAATGCCATTCAGTTTATTATTATTTATTATTTACACAAAAATTAATTTAATCGAGAAGGGTTTTTATTTTTTTTCTTTTAAACCAGATTAAAAGTTATATTTAAACATAATACACTATAGTAATAAAATTAACATTTTAATTAATATTTTCAGCACGTAAATAATTTATGTGAACAAATTGATTTGGAAAAAGCTTTAACTACAGCTTATAGTATTTATGAACAGTTGAAAGAAGCACAGCCATCATTACAGGACTCAGTTAATGAACTACTTGGATTCTCAATATCTCACTCTGAAACTATATTATCTAGTGACAGCAATTCTAAAGAAGATGATTATGAAAAGGCCTTATCAATGAATTATATATAATAACCAAACAATTTATGTATAGAAATGTACTACTGTGATCAAAGTAAAATTTTATAAGTTAAATAATTTAAAATGTTTGGAGAAATTATCGATACTATTAAAATAGTATATCAAAATGTATTCAAACAATTTCTTGTTAAATTTGTGTAAATCTTATATAATATTCATAACCTACATACATGGATGCCCCTAGCCTTTCAGGGGGAGGCAAAATAAAAATAATTTTTAAATTTTAGGTAAATAAAGGCTTAATGTTATTTCAATATATAAATTAAAATACATTTAATAACTTCAAGAAAAAAAATATAATCAAATGTATTATTCAGTAAATAAAAACTGCAAATTCCTTTGTTTCATTCCAAAAATATTAATGACATATTCAATAAAATTATCCTTATTTAAGTTCACCCTTTCACGATGAACACTTATCATACACAAGCCACTTAAACAGTTTTCGCCTGTTGTTGACTTTTTTTCTAAATAATAAAAAATGACTATTATTCATAATAAAAAGGTAAAAGAAACAACGATATAGGCACTCACTGTTACACAATCTCACTATAATCAGTACATAAGGTGCCGGTGCGTGTATTTTATTATCAACTGTTAATTCTTAAATCATATTTATACGTTTATTAAAAGTTAGAACATTAAAACGTATCTGATAAAATATCTGTGGTATTGAATGTTTATGGGTACACCATAAATTATTGACAATCAATAATTTTTTGTAGGTACTTATGTGTCATTAATACAATAACAGTTTTGTATAACCTATAGCATTAAGTATTTTTATACTTATTTTATATCCTAATAGTTAAACATTTTATTTTATGCTGTCCAAATCATTAGGTAATAATATCATGCTAAAACATTAAATTATAAACTCATATAAATATTTCAGTGGGGGCAAGTGCCCTGTCAGCTCCCTCCCCCAATGACGAGCGCCCATGCCTGTATATTATAATTATATCAATCATTGTTATATATTTTATTGTGATATTTGCCTGTTTTGGTCAACAACTTTCTGAATGTTAAATTTGAATTTGATTTGTATTTAACACATACTTAAATTTTTATGATTGTTTACCAAGTTGTTACAGTATTTTATAATTCTTTAAACATCCGTTTTTTTATATAATATTATTCTTCTAAACCTGTTTTTCTATATACATGTGCATGATTTCAATTGATTGTTTGGTGAGTTTTTGTTTTCAAATGTTGGAAATGTAAAATATTTTCAACTATTATGTTTTGTTAATCTGATAATTTTTATCTATTTTTATTATGTATTTAGTTATAAAAATACCCTAATGTATTAATCATCCAGGGTATATAATTATTACACATTATTACTTATTAATACAATTATTTCTGTACTTTAAATATGTTTATATATATTTTTTTTTTTGTGTGTATTATTTTGAACTAGATATTTGGAATGTAATTTTAATAATAGAATTCTATCTGAAATCATATTCTCCATTTAATATTATTTTTATTTTATTTATTTAATTCATATACAAATAATAATTGTATTTGTTTCTTCGTAAAATAAAATTACAAAAACAAAGTAAAAAATAGAGCTTTATTTACAATATATTTGTATATGGCTATGCGCTATAGTATTACACAAGAGATATAAATAAAGTCAGGTTTGCATTATTTTATCTGATGAATCCGATTTAGGTAAATCTTCTAAGACATCAAGAGTTAAATCGTTGATATCCAATTGCATAACTGAGTTTAGCATTTCAGCATTCTGATTCTCTTCAGGGCTAAAAATGTACCCATTAGCTCTATCGATGTTCTTTCTCACCAATTCCAATGTACGTTTATCTTTCACATTAAGTGGTATAAATGAAACAATATTTTGTCCCTCAATTAGGCCAACTATAGCTTTATTTAAACGGTAATATCTATAAAAACAAATAAAGATTTTAATTATGTGCATTTATGCACTTTTCTAATATTTAAAAAAAGAGTAGTTTTAGAATACAGTATGGTTAAAAAAAAAGTTGCTATTATGGAAGACCATAAAGTTAATAAAAGTAGGGTACTTATATGGTCTACAAATTTTAAAAATCTCAATGATTAGTTAATATATTATTGATTTTATAGTATTTTCTTTTTTTTTCACCCTTCACTCCAAACTGTATGGAGTTTGCTACCCTTGTCCTATACCTCCAGGAGAACTTCTGTCCCTCACCACAAACTATTTGTGTGTTATTCTCTTATTTGTCTATTCATATTCTCTTCAGTCCTCTTCCTCTTAAATTTTACATTTATTTTTATAGCCACTCTCACTCTCTCCAATTTACCTCACTCACCTCACCTCATAACATGAATGAATCATTTTAACCCATTTCTAAAATGTTTCCAGATGGCAATGCTCCGATATCTTGAAGTTTGGTTTATCCACCATGCAGTGAATTCCACAGTATTGGAGTATGAGATGTGGTGCTCAAACTGTCATAATGATGGGAATGGACGGAAAAATACGAGTTTTGGTTGCCACCTAAATACAATTTCTCACTAGACAGAGTATAATCACTCAACACATCCACCCCAACATTCTCATAATTGCTGAACTCACCCTCTGCTCTGTTATAATGTCCACTGTCCAAAATTACTATCCATTCAACATCATGACTAGTCTCACAACTGCTTTATGATATCTACCTTTTAATCTCAACAGTATTGTCTTATCACACAAAAGTACACAATACCCAATGCTTCTCTCCACTTCATCCATCCATGAATAATTCTATTGTGACATCATTTTCAAAATCATCATTATTTTGTACCACTGATTCTAAGTGTATTTCTGTTAAAATGATAATTATAGATTGAAATATGTACTTACCTAGAAGTATGGGGATCATTTTGCAATGCATCCAATAGTTGATCAAGACTCAATACATCTGTATAATAATCTAAATTGAATAATAGCTTTGACTTGTGTTTAACAGCTATATCTATTTTTGATAATATATTTACATGAGGTAATTCCATTTGATACATAGAAGATGTACACATCAAAAGTGCTGAAATGTATTTACCTAAAAATTGATAATTATTAAAATTCTCTTCATTTACTGAATACAATATAAGCCCTATGGATGTGTAGGACGAAGCGAAGAAGAATATATACAAAGCAAAATGTTTAATCCATTGAAATATTAATTCTAATAAACTAATTTAGCATTTAAATTGTTAAAGAAAAAAATTGATTCTATTGACATATGATAATCGATAAATACATGTAAGTAATGTATTATAAGACTTATTTATAAATTATAATAACTTTACTTTAAAACAATAATAAGATTTATTTTAACCAAAAATGTATAAAAATATACCTGGATCACTGCAATAATGACAATCAATGAGTTGTACACAGCATAACCGTAAATCTAATTCATTTTTAATTGCAGACATAATATTTTTCATTGAGTTATGATGAGTATATATTTCTACCTGAATTGAGTGAAATATTATTAGTACCTATTTAGTATGTTAAATTATAATTAGTTATTTACCTGTCCAGGACAATCAAAAATTAAATAATAATTAGTCAGCTTTGTCAATTTATCCAACAACCAATCAAGCCGCTTTTCCAAGTATTCAATACAATAAATCAAAGCTCCATTGGGTCCTAAATTTACATAATCCATAACGTCTTCAACTGTAATAAGTTCTGATATATCAATTGATGCATTGTAAATCAATGAATCATTGGCTGGATCTAATGAAAACAAACAATTCTAAGGCTTATCTTTTTCTGTTGGTTGGTATAAATGCATTTAATAAATGTATTTCACCAAATACATTTTTATGTACACAATTATGTTAGTAACAACAATACTACAATTGATTTAGTAGTAAAAAATAAAAACTTTATTTTGTTACGATATTTAAAAACAGCAAAATAAAAACCTTAAATCCACCATTTTGAAATTGGTGCATTAAACTACATCAGTAAAGTTTATTATTATTCAATATTCATAGATAATTTACCTATATTGATTATAGCTACTTGTCTGCCCATTTCTTGTAAGTATTTACTCATTTCACCACAAAAGGTTGTTTTTCCACTACCAGGTGGTCCAATAATGACTTGCCCATATAGAGGCGCCATGCTGTTTGGTAAATTAACTTTTTTAAAACAGTGTGGATAAGACCTGTTGTACAGCTCTTAAAGTTCTGAAATTAGTGTTATCGATCATAAGAGAAATAATAGTTCTTTGGTCGACTTTTAACGCTCGCATTAAACTAACAATACTCGAAGTTTGGTTATCGTCGTCTCGGCCAAATAGCGCTCTACATAAGCAAAAAAAAATTTCATTTTTAAACAATGTTGATAGAATTTAAAAATAAAAATCTCACTTTATGTCGTATCCTTGCTCTTCTGATTGACTAGAATCCGGTTTGACCAGATACAATGTTCCTAGTTTTGAATTTTGAGTGATCGCAATAAAAGTAATGTCCCTGTGAAACGCAACAGAACGTAAATATTGGTATTTAGTTTTATCGACAAATGCACATCACAAAATCAAATATTACTCGAAAACCGACAGCACAAAGTCTGTGTGCACTCCGTCCAGTAGAGCTGCTACGGTTTTAAATTTCATTTTGAACAACTGGCATTCTATAACTCAAGAACCGTCGTCAAAAAATATACTGATATATATTATACAATGATGATACCATGAAATAAAATAAATACCAACGTCTTGGGGACAAACTTGTACGACTAATCAGAAGCGTCACATTTGTTATCAGTCTTTAGGTTGACAAAATATTTTGGGGTGTTTTTTTTTTTTAATAACAATATGTTTTATTTTATTTTGATTTTCGTAATTAAAAATAGTATAATATACTTCCGTCTACCACAGTTGTAATCTAGCGGTGGGAGGTGATCTACGGGGGATTAAACACCACTGTAACTAAAACTGTTTTTATCTCAATTTTATTTTTATTTCATTCAAAAAAATGGGGTAATACCGCAGAACAAGATATTGTGGACGCCCAACGACCTATGATATAATTGTTGTTTATAAAAAAAAAAAATAATAATAATGAAACCCGTTTTGACTCCTAAACAGCTGACATGTGTTAAGAAACTGGAAACACGAGGCTATAGCACTCCAAGTGGATGATTTGTCCAACTATTTCAAATATATAAAAATAACAAAAAATATATATATAATATATTATATTATATTATTATATAACTTTATAATAGTATAATTATAATATACATAATGAATATATGATTACCATAGACAAAGATAATTAATAAAAGAACTTGTATTGTTGAAAATAAATTGTATTTAGTGCATTAAAGTTGTTTGTTTTATAATTTTTAACGTGTCTTGTTGTCAGGGGCGGCGCTACACTTTGGCGGCAAGGATAGGCAAGTGCCCCCTTCAACATTTGAGTTTGCCACTCCATTGCACCACTCCTACCTATAATTTAATATAAACATTTTAATCTAATCTGAAAATGCATTTTAAATTGAGCACTTTATTAAATCGTTGTGTTATCACTGATTAGATTATTTTTATGTAACTTAAGTAATTCGTTGATCGTTATTGGGTTTCGGGGCAATGTTTCTATTATTATAAGCCATGATATTAAATTATTAACACAGAATAAATTAAATATTTAGAATTTAATCATTTCTGCGATATTAATATGATTCCTGTTTCGTCTATTTTTAGTAATATCATAATAATTTTTCCTTAGGTATGGAAATGGTCATTAACGACGACGACAAAAACTGTTTAAATTCATAATTGTAATTATAATTTTATAATGAAATAATATAGGTATTTACTATTTAATCAGTGTCTCCAAATTACATATTGATTAAAGTGGAAAAGTGTGATTATACACAAATTACATTAATTACAGTTTAACCAAATTTATTAAGCTATTACAATCTTATTTTTTAGTTTGTTGGGAATTTAGTTAAAATAGATTATTGGTTATAAAGGCAAGAAATACTTAGTTTTTAAAGAATTCAGATCCAATTATAACAAATCTACTGTATATACATATATATATATATTTTAAAGAATAGATATATGTTTGTTATAACTTTACCGTTGCATATATTATTATTGAACATTTCCTATTCTTCTTCATCAGTTATCGAAAACACATCATCCAAACTATAACTATTTGCAAAATGAGAAGCCTATTGGTTAGCTGTTATTAAGTTATGTAGTATATTAAGTTATGTTGTTTACAAATAAAAGAGAACGGAGAAAATTAAAGCTTTACTGTAGTACATCTGTGATAATAATACAGTAGATATATTTTTTGATTATTTATTTAGAAATATAGCATATTATACCAAAATATTTTTAGCAATACTTTCTTGAAAATATGGTAAAAATAAATTAATGGGTGATCAAGAAGGAAGAGAACCCATACATAAAAACTAAGTCCAGAGTTTGTTAAATGCACTTTAAATTTTAAAATATTTTAAATGAATAGGTATCTGATCAAGATCTGAGTAAATATATGGTAAGAATGCGTGATCTATAGTTGTGAAATTTAAGTTTATCGCATAAGTATAATATAAACTGTGTTCAATGCTGTACATGTTAAAATATGTGAGTTTGGTTTACCATAATTGTATTCACAGATATGTTTAAAAAAATTTAAATTGAAGAATGGTGCTGTACCAATAAGAGAACAATTAGACGACTATATAGTCAAATTAGTATAAATGAATCATATTTTAACCCGATTTATAAGTAAAAGAAAGGTATTATAAGTTAATGATAAATCAATATCAAATAATCATTATACAACATATAATTAAAAAAATATAATATCATAACTTTATGTAACAATTATGATTATGTTAATCATAATCATAGTTATTTTTTAAAAATTTTTAAAAATTCTGTAACCACAGAGACAGTAAAATTATTTCAATCAGTGCTAAATAATTATAAATCTATGAATATACAATCCGGTTGGTATGTAGATTTTGGCTCAGAGTTCAATAATATAAATGAAATTGATTGGATTCCATCAACTAAGTAATTCAAAGAAAATTATTTAAGGTATTTAAAAAAGCAACTTGTTTTAACTAAAGGTGAACAAAATCTGTACAGTACAGACTGTACTCTCATTTTTTTTCTCAATTGATTATTTTAGTTATGATTTTACATGTGTAAAACACAGTTTAGAAATGTTAACTAATATTTTTTCAAACTATACAATCATGAGAATGAGGTAATATACTTTTATGATAAATCAAAACATGAAAAAACAAAATAATACCAAAATAAATTATCAAAATTAGTATTATCTTAAAATTAACTATTGTGGTATCTTATATTATTAATAAATAAATATTGTATTGATTGAACTCCATGCCTACCGACTTCAGTACTTCACAGTAGGTTGAAATTTAACATACGGCGGGCAGCAGTGAGCAGCTACTATAAAAAAATAGCCATATAGCTGCTTAATGTTTATCATATGGAATAAATCCACCAGTAGAGCTAGTGCACATTTTTCTAGATATGATAAAGGTAGTCAGATTAGCTTTTATTTTGACATGACTCGTTGGGTATCCGTATTATCTTAATTCATGAGTAATACTAAAACCCAAGACGGGACTTTTTCATTACAACTGTGATTTTCATAATTTCAATAAAACTTTAAGGAATATTGTTTTTCTATAAAAAAAATATGAATTACTGTATGGCCGGTTGCCTATTGCATAATGCCTTAAGATCAAGAATTTACTATCGAAATCAATAAATATATCATACATGGTATATTTGTGTTCTACCTAAAACGCCGTGTAATTAATAATATTTATTAACTGTCCGGTATCTGCTTTATATTCATGGGCGTAACTAGGGTAAAATGAGAGTACTAAAACCTAAAGTATAACTTGAGACCTCCCATCCTTATTTATAATAAGAAAAATTATTATTCATTCTAATTTAATGTTATTATTTAATCATTTTATAATCTAACATAAAATATCAACTTAGCATGTCATAATATATTAATTATAGATAGTTAATAATCAATACTAATAAGCAGTAGCAATACAAAATTCGTTGTAGCCTCAATAAATATTTCAGGGAATTACATATATATATATTTTTGTAATTGATAATCGATTAAATAAATAAAATATAAGACATACAAATAATTATTGATCTGTGGTCAGCCACTATTATCTATTACTAAGGATATTATTTTTATTATTTAATTGTATCACTATTAGTAATACAGTAGGTTAAACCATTGGTAATAAATAATAATTATTACTATCTATAATCAATGATTATACTAATTTTCAACAAAAACTTCATATGTATTTAATAGTGTTAAATTTAGTCTAAATATTTTGAAAATTTATTTTTAAATAATATTATATACCTATTACTTATGTAGAACCACAATTATTATTTTTTATTTATTTTTTTTTAACTACAATAAATATTCAAGTTTTTACTTTACACTACATTTAATACCAATTAATTAGTAATTTCACAAAAATCAGTACATCCAGTTAGGAGCGGCGAAAACGATGTGCTATATGCGTTTCCACATTATAATATTTTTTATTTTATTATTTTAAGCAATTTAAATATATTTGAAATTGTTCGATCTGTAGAGTTTATTCCCGATAAGTATTGGTATAAAAATGTTTTCTATCAAAAACTTTGAAAGTGCAATACAAGCTTCCTCATAATGCAATAGGTATCTTTAATATTAGCTAGTCAATGCGTGCAATACACCACGCTCTGCAGACCTAAACTTCGGACTTTAAGTTGTTTGTTGTGGAGGGGAGAATTCGGTTTCGAACATAATGCAAAATATAAAATAATTTCTGAATTTTATGGGACTTAAGAATGTATATTTTACACAATTTATGTAGGTAAGTAAAAATTGCATTACTCTACGACCTGGGCGCGGTGAAACGACGACGTTTGAGTTGTTCGTATTTGCACGCTCAAAAATAAAAATAAAATATGCATCTATGTTCTACGTCACCCGAGTAGCACATTGTCCGTGGCAACAAATATTTCTTTTAAGTCTGAAAAGTAAATTTAAGCCCCAAATGAATAGTAGTACAAACTTAGATACGTAAACATTGATTTTTCCGGCGAATCACGTGCGGTAAGTGTTTACCGTTGACGTGGTATCACCACAGCTATTTGAACTGAAAATATTGTGAATATATGAAAAACTAAACTCGAAGAATGGATTATTGTTTTTGTTCATGTTCACTTTACTTATTGAAATTTTAGAATCGTTAACTGTCTTCGTCATCGCAACGATTGCCAATTTTCTATACATAAAGGATTATATATTACGTCAATATGATAAATCCTTAGATATATAATACAATTATAGATAGCCGCCTTGGTTTTTTGTTGAAGTTAAATAAATTGCCGACTTTTCTTATCAAATAGGTCCTTGTTTTTTCTATTCCGTGGTTTGATTTAGTTCACTGAAATGTAAAAAAATACTCGACTGATATTGACAAAAAATAAGCCTAATTCAAGCAAAAATGAAGAATATTTTAAACGAATCAAAACGGAGACTTTAAATAAATCAATCGATTATAATAGATAGTCAGCTAATATAGATATTATTAATCTGGTTATCCGGTTATATCTAAAAATGATGCATATTATGCAAATCTACATACCTAGTATGTAATTATTGTACGCTTTTGATTATGATCATTATTATTGATTCTCACGATTAATATTTATATAAGTGTACCTACCTATTTAATATATAGGTATAATCTACAGCCATATATAATATTATTTTTAAATAAGCTTGGTATTTACTCTGAAGTAAGTAAAATATGACACCAAGTTACGTGTTTTAATGTTTAAACCTAGGTACTTATTATAATCATCGCGTAACAAGTTCTCACGTGACAGCGAATCACCGCCAATTCTTGCATTGAAAATACCTAACATAATAGGTATATAAAAAAGTTAGGCATATCGGTTCTCATTATTTTTTATGTAACGTCTTGAACACAAGTCTGCCATAATCTGAAATAAAATTAAAAAATAATTTTTATTTTATTTTTATTTACATAATTAATTAATTTTATAAAATCTGTAAGCCAATTTTATACCTTATGAAAGAATTCGAAAATTCATGAGAAATCTGAATATATTGTGTTGTAATTTATATATAATGTTTATATTTTATAGTTATTATCATTTATTTTTATTTTTTATTTTTATCTAGTTAGGTACATAAAAAAATAACAGTTGTTCGTTATAATAATTTTAAAGAATACTTTAAGTATACATATGTAGATAAAAAAATTAATGTGTGAAAATAAATCTAATTTAAATGATTAAATATATACTACTTTTATACTTTCTTTTTTTAATGAAGCTTGAGAATTCATAGAAAAATACTTGTCAACGAAAATCCGAAGAATAATGTTATCGATTAAATTTATAAATTATAATATTATATTATATATTATATTACTTAGGTAGTATGACTACGGACTAGAGGCACATAATACATATTTTTTAGTAGTATAACATATTATTACCTTTACATTTTCAAAAATTTTAAGCTGGAAATCGACAGCGAGTACGTAGGAAAAAAATTGTACTTAAGATTTCTATTAAACTAATAACCATTATCTTTATACTCACTATAAATATATAAACGACTACTAATAAATTATAATATATCATACATTTTAAAAATTATAATTAACTCTGAGAACCTTTCCAAATGAAAAATCACGTAGGTATAGGTATTTAAAATAAAACATAAAGCAAACAATGTAAAAAAATAAAGCAATTTTACGATCACTATTCATATTTGATAGGGAAAAGTGTAATCGACCGTGTCTAGTAAGCATATGTTTAATATACGTGTCCACTCTAGGTGCAACAAAGAATTTATTTTCAAAGACTGAAGAAATTAATTAATTTATATTTATAATATGTTCTTATATTCGTCACCGAATGGCCTTCTTTGCAGTTCCATTAAAATATGTCAGTATAACAAAAAAATTAAATGTATTATATGTAGGTAAAGATACCGGTTTTATTAATTTTTTTTAATTTTCTAGTATAGGTTACCTACCTAAAATAAATTACTGTGATACTTCTTAAACCGTGAAAAAATGCTATAATTGCATAACATGTATAACTAATTTCGCATATTATATTCACGAGTTTTTTTATCCCAAAGAATATAATAATATTTCATCTAAATTAATTATTATTAATTATAAACCTGAACAAAAATTTAAAATATAAAAACAAAATATCAAAGTGCACGATTTTAATAGTTTTGTAAAATTTTATTTTAAATATACTTATATAATTGGATTGATTATAAATACTATTAGTATTAGTATTAGTATTAGTATTTAGAATCAATGATAATATTTATTTAATAATAAATAGACTTTATTATGCATGTTCAATATTGAAAACATTATGTATGTATTTTACGATTATCGTGATTTACAAATACATGAACTCTTTTAAATTTTTAAGAACTTCAAAATATTTTTGTACTGAAGCTTATAATGTACTTATTTAATTTAACGAAAAATAATGAATATTTATTAATTATTACAATAAGTAGGTACCTATGATGTTTTAGTGTTAAAGTATGTATTAGGGTACTTGTATTACTTCATCTTTGCGAGGTTCTAAAAATATGTCATCATTATTATTAAACGTTACGATTAATTACTAATTAGTATGTTAAACTATTATTAAAAAAAACATATTTATAAAGATAGACCTTTTGAAAAATTTAAATAATATTTAAAAAAGCCTTTAATGGAATCCTAAGATAAGTTAATCAGTTTAATGGTACATACTAGCAATTTTGAAGTATGCCTAGGTAACTATAAGTTGTAAATAATTAAATATATTTAAATTAAGTCAGGTATATCTACATATTATCATATTGAGCAATATGCACGGACAACCAATTTATTTATTTATTTTTTATAATCATTTGCAATTCTCTTCATAAATATTTTAAAATGTATAATTTCATTAAAAGTTACGTCACATTATTATATCCGCGATAAATGATCTATAATCAAGTCATTGGAACAGATTCTAATCGGACCATAAGTAAGTTTAAAATGTTAAAACAATTTTAGTACAAAAAATCGTGAAGGCATACACGCGAATTCAAAATATATGTTTACTATTTTTATATAAAATATATACATATATTACATGTATATATGTAACGCAAAAACGGCAGTAAATAATATTGGTCGAATAAAGTAAAGTACGTCTCACGATTTTGCGTGTCATTCTTATTACGATTCTACTGCAGGTATAAATTATATTATTATATATTATGCTATTATTACTATTTTCCTTTTGGATTTAAGTATACGTTGTCAAAACGAAATGTTTTAATATATATATATATATATATATATATGGTCGATGGTTAATGGTTTTATGTACAATCGAATAAACCGCATTGGGTATTAAATGCTTTGATAACATTTTATTATTATGTTGCTTGACACATTTATGCATTTATGTATCTACTGAGTAATTTTGTTGACGCATTAAACATGTTCAAATCTCTCAGTGTTGAATGATAAAAACAAATAATGTAAGCTCAGTAGCGCACTTGGATTTTTTAACGGGGGAGCGACGCAAACCTTGAAATTTGAATTTTTATTAAATAATAACATTACCAATTCGTAAAAAGTAATAGTATATAAAACGTATCTAAATGATATGTATGCTTAACCATAAATATTTTATTTTCATAAAAAAAACCATATACAACATTTTCAAATAAACTCATCTATGGTTTTCATGATTTTTTAACTTGAAATTTCGATTCTCTTTTATTGACTAATGAAAATAAATCGTTTTTGAGAGAACTTACATAAGTATCCACCCACCCGAATGTAACAACTTTAAGCTATAACCAAATTGGAAATTTAAGGATGTATGACAAATCAATAAAATTATTGTATTAATGCCCTACAATCAAAAATAATATTTCTTAGGTCAAAGGTTAAAGGAAGGATGTGATACGTAACTATACAGTGGCGAACACACGAGGGGGCGTGTCTAATCCCTAGATTCTTTTTTACTATATAAAAACGAGAAAATATTTATATAAAACATATATATTAATATACCTTCTCCCCCATTGGACATTTCTGTGTACACCAATGTCACTGTTTATACAATTTCATTTGAAATACACAACAGTTTATAAATGGGCATACAAATTATAAATTCTAAGTATAGAAGTTACTTCAGAGTTTCAGATTATTTGGAGTGAAATCGACTACGTAAATATAAAATAACACGCTGAGTCTATTGAAAGTACATTTTTATTCGATTCAGTTCATTAAATTAAATAAGTGCGTTTATAAAAACTATTCAAGTTTTTTTTTATGTTTTTATTTAATAATTGGAAACTTATTTCAAAAGAATTTAGGTTATGCGTATATAAATAATGACTCGTGTTTTATATAATACTAAATTATATGTTATTTGATAAACTCTTTATAATATAAGTATAAATATAGCTACATATGCATTTATTATTTATTTAATATTGTAAACAAATCACTAAAATTTTTGTAATAATTAAAGTACACACTACCATCATAGTTGTAATCTTGATGATGGGCGGGGGTCAAGGGGGGAGGAATACTACTAAAACTGTTCAAAGATTTATAATTTATTATTTATTACATTAAAAAATATATTAGATTAAATTACGAACTAAGATTAATTAACTTAGATTAATCTTAGTTTATGGATTAAATAATGTAATTCGTGTTTTGCCTTATTGGTTTTCCACGGAAACACTAACGAGTGATACTGGATTTTTGGGACAACTGTAAATTAATACTATAGGTCTATAGATTATAGGAAATGGAAATATTATTAGTCTTTAATAATAAAATATGAATTAACAAAGTTTCATTAACCATTTGTAAGAATTTCTAAATTGTATATTTATAAAAAATTCTTTTAACTTAAATCTCACTTGAATACGTGGTATAGGTACATTATAATTTATAGGTACCTATGTTGTGTTACATGTAGGTAATATAAGTAGGCAATTAATTTAATTATGATGATTTATGACGTACATTTAGCTATTTTCACTGCAATTTAAGTAGTGCTATCTCTAAATTATAGAGTACATTATTGTATTGTGGCAATTTTTTTAAGTACTACAATAAATCTTCACCAAAAAATCTCAAAAATTCATTACAACAAATAAAAAATATGCACTTACCATCCAAAATTTTATAAAAGGTAAGGTTTCAGTACAGTGCATCAGTATTGTAGATGTAAGAAAAAATTTTATTTTTAAAATAAATTTTTGAAAAGGAAAAATATAGTGAATTTGATTATTAAATGTAATATATAAATTACCACGCACACTACACACCAATATGACTACATATTTAATTCCGACGAGTAACGCGTTGTTACTCGTTAGTCTTGTTTGGGTGTTGGGTGTAAATGGTTTAATATTTGTGAACTTCATAATAGTCAGTCCGTCATCCAAATCCAGTCGAGAACGCTTGCAACAGACGCCTCAATAATAAGGTAAGGCGCAAATCAAATGTCCCGGGTAGGTATGTATAGTTTATTCTAGAAAATATAATATATTATAATACTTATATTATGTAATATTTATTATTCACGGGTTCCTGGCAAGGAATGTTACACTATGTCTAACTTTTGACGTGTTGAGAAGTTGTTTAATTGTATGTATATATATTTAGTATAATATTTTATGCGACAAGCACGAAAGCCAAAAAGCATGAACCTCACCAACGGAAAATCTTAAGTTATATCATACACATCATTCCTCCTGGTCAGATAACTATACAGTCATGCATAGCGTGTACGCAACAGTCGTAATAATATTGTAAGGGCTCTATATTCTATATACGTTTTTATGCAAACACCGGACATTCGTTACTTAATCATCGATTTAATGCGAATCGGACTGCCAACCGGCAGAGATAGTAATCGCCGACCATATCCGTGGATTAATTGAATTAACTGCTATTAAGCTACACATTATTACAAACACCGAGTTTCCGAACGGTGTATCTATAAAAATAAATCGTTTTTACAACCTAACTACAGCACGGATATAATATTATTGTAATCATGTAATCGATGAATGTTCTTTTACAAGAACACAGGAACACGTTTTATTATTTTAATACGGATTTTTTTTGGCTTACCTATATACCTAAATATCTTGGAGATTAAGTTCTATTTGACAGTTCGCAGTTACTGCATGGTTCATTTAAATTAAATAGGCTAAGAATTTAAGTATACCTATTATTTTAAATGGCGCGAATTTGTCTCAAATGTAAATAAATAAACACTTACACTACAAATAAATAATATTTTCTGCAAGTAAATACATACTAAGTTAGAAAATATGATAAAAACTTAAATGAAATGCTCGATTTTTAAACATTTTAATTTAACACTAGTCATTTAACTTAAAATTCGACGTGTGACGATTTTCTCTATAAATCACAAAAGGGGTTAACTACGCGCCATGGCATGATTTCTGAGCCAATATTTAATGTTTTGCATTGGAATTTTGGGGTTATCACTAGCTACTTGCAATGGTGCAAATTACATATCATTATTTTGGTGCAAATCACAAGCTCCCTCATCATAAACAAGTCTAAAACAGAAGAAAGAGTAAAAATAATATTACAACACGCAAATATTGAAGTTCAGAGCCACTCGCTCACAAATAATTTACTCAACTCTGCGTACGTACTTTTTTTTTTAAACAGATTGTATTTTTTTCCATATCTATAACACAGTTTGGGCGTATAGTCGACTTTAGATGGCCTTTCCCGCGGTCGATATTCCTTATATACTTTTCCCATACTCAATCCGCAAAATTCGTTCATGCGATTCCGTTTTCGACGGATAAATCGGATAATTTATTAAACTGTAAAATATCGTTACCAAAACATTTTTCCGGTGTAAATCTGTTGATTTTCTTTCAATCGTTTTAAGGGCGAAACCCCAACGGCTAGCGTTTGTTGGCGGTCGTCGCTGTCCGCATACGGGTCTCCATCGAAGACCGGTCACGAGCCAGTGGCGGCGGCGGCGGCGGCGGCTGCGAAGCCGGGCCGACCGCGCCGCGACGACGGCCGCAATTCTGTCCGTCGTCAGTTGTGGTTTGCACGCCGTCACGCGCGCTGTGAACGGGGTCGAATCGATCGCGAAACGAACGTCATGTGATCGTATACGGGTGACCGCACAAACAGTAAGCCCGCGTATTATCGTGTCCGAAATAACGTTAAACTAAAAAACAAAAATCTCAATTATTACAGACCACGTGATATAAATTATTTCGTCGTTTCGGTAATAGTTGAATAATATACCAACGCACTCGTCGTTCGTCTCGCGTAATCGCTTTTCGATAATAATAATAAATTGCCGGACGCGGTAGTGCCGGCAGCAGAGGCGGGCGACGGATAATCCGCGCAAAAGTGCGACGAAATCGAAAATGTCCCGCGAGCCGGACGGGCAGCGGTGGCGGCGGCGGTGTCCTGGACTAGCGGTGTCCGCAGTCTTGGCGGCCGTTGTTTTGGCGCTCGCCGTGGACGGTCAAAACACAGGTACGTGGTCGGTCCTGGTCCATAATGTTGGATATATAATCCATAACTGATGGATGGCATGAATATCCATAATCGTGATATATGACCCGGCGTTTTTTTTTTCCTCATCACTATAGTAATTAATGCTAACACTGCAGTAGATTAAGCTCACGCGATTAAATCCGGAGTGTACCTACATTTATCACCTCAATAATGATGATAATATGTATTCAAGTCGGTATAAGACAGTGCCGAGGATCGGGTCCCTAAAATAAAAATAATTACGTATAAATATTTATCTGAAAATTATATAATGTTCGTTTAGTTATGTGTGTATTGTTTATTATTAGTCTAATTTAAATAATTAATGAATGTTTTGAGTAAACACCGTGACTATAATATTATTATAACCATATGGATATTATTATTAACTATACTTTTTAATTAAAATAAAGAAAATAAAAACGAATATTTAAAAAATGGTTGTTGCTTGTAAAATAGTTTTTACATATATTTTGTATTTAATTCACGATTTTTCATGTTTTTTTAACTGGGAATAGTCCAAAAATTATTATTTAAATTTCAAAGTTTCGTCCACGTCCGATTCCTATACGAATCACAAAGGATTATATTTTATTATGAAAATGTGTACACATAATATACATATTAAGAAAAAGAAAAACATTTATATAATAATTTGAAAAACCATTAACTAAAATAAAATTATAACTCATATGACATTGGTGTTATTATTTGTTGAGTGCCATTTATAAAATACCCATGATGAACTCGTTTTTCTCTCGATGTGATGAAATATTTTAAAATAAAATACAATGCAATATGTTTCAACAACCAAGTTATAAATATTGTAATGTAATATTGTAGTATAACCAAGACAGTCTAAAATTAATATAATATATTTTATATACAGTAATATATTATAGTGTTAATAATATGGCATGTCATCTATCAGCATGATCAGATTGAATCATTTTGCAAAATTCATTCCTCCAGTACGATTATGCTAACCTTGAATACATATTATAATAATATAATCCTGCCCACATAATTTGATTTATTATAAATTATTATAGATTTAACTGATTTAAGCAAGTATAATATACGATATATAGTACAGTACAGTATACGGTATAAACTAATGGCAGGGTGATATGTTATACTAAATATTTATTATATTTATAAAGTGTGTATTGATTAAAACAAAAATATTTAGTACAATAATACTTACTTAGTAGGAACGCGGTTTGAATCATATGGCTTATATAGTGCGAGAATCTACGATTATTAAACTTATATTTGTTCAAAAATATAAAATGTAATATAATATTTTTGACAATGTTATAGAAAACAAAATAAAAATATATGTAATATAAAATATGGCGAAATGTGACTAAATATGGCTAAATATATGTTATAAATATTGTCAAGCCTCACTAGCTGTTTACTCCTGTTGACATCAATGTTAATCCATTCGTGATCGAGCATTAGATATTCGAAAAATTTTCAATAATTGTTAGTAGGCTAACATCTGCATCAATTGCTTTCATTGAAATCATGATTTGCACAGGAAACTGATTTTCTGAATTGTTTACGATCCGTACTATTTAGGCACAATTTCTCAAAACTCAAACCGTTGTTACTATCGTATTCCGTAGGTTATATTTCATGAACCCAAAACAATAGATATTATACCACATCCTTTTTTTTATATTTAAAAATTGGTTCCACTTGTTGCGTCAAGCTGTAAAGATTTTAATCTTTCGAGCTCAGTAATGGTTTAAAAACGAAAAGTGTATGGGAGTATACATTAATTAGTGTTATTGACTGGTTAAATTAATCGTGTTTTCATAAGAGATAGAAAATAACGTTATCAATTTTTTAATTGTATGCGTATATGTATGTTTATTTGTTCATAGGTATACCTAATTTTATAAATGCTAGAAGTACCGAACACGTAGATTTATTTAATTTGTATTTAGGTATATAGTATATACGTATAGACTATAATAGGTATTACTTCAAAGTTTATTAAATGTATTTCATCGGAATAGATTAAAAAATATATATTATTGTCATATTATACTTAAACAACTTATAAGAAAAAGAAATTTAAAATAAAAATGATTATTATTAGATGAAATGATCAATTACGGATAGTTTTGTAAATAAAAATATATTGGTAGGTAATGAAGTGACAATTTAACAGCCAATATTAACGCAATATTGTGGACGATGACCTTCATTATTATATAATTTATAATATTATGTTAACAAGTTGTATTTATTAATGTACTAATATATATATATATATATAATGTATAATAATTTTACGACCCGGCGTTATAATAAACGAGTATAACGTTTATAAATATAATATTATGACTGGAGATATTCTTTGCTTTATACTATAATAATATATAGTACATACTATAATAGTATAATATTGTATACTATACAGTATATATACTATAATTTCATGAAAATATGTAATTGTATCGAAAAATAAAAATTCATTATTTAATTATATAAAATAAGCCTATATAACTAATTTATTTATGATTATTTGAACAAATATACTATATACTGCTTTCATGATATTTGTTTTATACTTAACTAAATACTAAAATAATATTGTCCTTCATAGTTTTGATTTTAAAATTCCTATGTTATTATGCTGTTATATAACTATATATTATAAATGGTTTAATATCTTTATTAACTCTCCCGTTTGCTTTTCAATTTTTATACATGGTTCAACTCGTATTTTACATATACCATGTGAAGTTGTTTTATGTTTTTTCATGTAAATAAAAACAATAGAATAAACTGTTTGACAACAAAACTTGTTAAATACGACTATAATATCATATATGTTATCCATTAGTGTAAAACGAAATTTTCACATTCTCTGAACTGTTATAATAGTTTTCACCTTTGACGAATTGAATTTTATGTATTTTGGAAAATAATTAAATGTAAAATATAATAATATATAAATACCTAACTACCTACGTAATCGTTATTAGGAAAAAATGATAAATAAGTTTATTAAGTTTACTCGTGATAAATAAATTTGTTCATTTGACATTTTGAATAATAGTACCTACAAATAATAATATTTCGAGTGCATATCTGCAGTATTGAATTTATACTATTTACAGTGCGTAAAGTCTTTGGAAAATGAATACGATTATTTGTTATCCTTTTGTAATTTTGTCTGTTCATTTCGCTGTACAAGTCACAACATAACATATAATCGAATGGAAATTCAAACTGTAGTATAATCATTTGTGATTTTTATGATTTCAAACAAAGTCATCTCGCCAATATAAATAGGTAAGTATATACCATGAGAGGAATCAACTACAATGAAAATCTTATTTTCCATACCTATTGCTGTAGTCTGAAGGAAAAGTATTGGTACTGAAATTATTATCGTACAATTGTTGAATGCGACATATTTACGAAAGTATTTTTTAATCCAATAGACATGCGTATAAGTGTACCTGTGCTATACAACTAGGATTTTAAATTATGTCCTGCATACGTCATTATTTGTATAAAGGTCAAGAAACCGTTCAATCTTCTGTAAATGTACAAAAGCATTTTTGACAGCTAATTTCAAACTCGGCTCGTTAGACAAGTTTTACATTAATATTGTAAAAATACTCGTTGCACATAGTGGCCAATGCCCTGCACGTGTTTTTGTTGGATCTCGAGAAAGAGCAAAACGAAAGTGCGCTATATAATCGATTATTAATTTAAAATAATTACACCTTATATTATTTCTAGAAAATACAAATCTAATTTGCTCAATGATTTAGGATATGTAAATGGATTTGGATTGTGTGTATGTACGTCGTAAATGCGTTATCGTACTCTTTATACTGTCGTGGAGTTTCAATAGATTTTTCGACATTTGTGCTCGTCATTATTTATAATTCCTCCTACAAACAAAACAATAAATTAACAATGCACCAGAAAAATAGTGTACGCGGATGTTAAGGAAAATTACACAATCGGAGAAATTTTGTAGTAGCAAATCGTGATTATCGATTTAGTTTTGTATTTAATATACAATGGTGGTTCGTTTTGGCAGTGGATCTTGCACAAAAATAAATAGACGTCCATATTATAGTCATCAAAAATTAATGTATTATTTTTTTTAAATACAAAATAATAACGCTTTCAGACTAATCGGCTCTCATAAATACATATCTATATAATGTTATTATAAAATATATATTTTTATAATAAATAATAATACATTAATAAATACTAAATAATATTAAACGTTTATGCCAAATATATTATACACAAAAGTACAAAACCATTCAAAATCCTATCATGTTAATTATTATAATATTTTATATATCTATGTATATTTGTAATTTGTTATTTACATATTGTACTTTATTTCAATGTATAGATACACAAATGCATATAATTGTGTATGCTTATTGCTCACACAACAAATTCGTTATTTTTGTTGATGATTAAAAACCAAACATTCTCAATTTTTACGCTACAATAAAATTAATGTCAAATGTTGCCACATTTTCGCCGAATAGTATATTTCGTAGTCAAAAAGAAGAAAAACAGAACTTATTAATGTAACAATTATTGCTTTCGGCGAGACGACGAGTTGCACACTTGTACTTATTTAATTTATTATATATATAATTCACGATCGTTTCACAAAATTGACGTTTTTCATTATAAGTGATAAACTATTATACTTACATATAAAAATATAATACGACCTGCTGCAGCACAGACTATTGTACTTGTACAGAATTATGGAATTATTTTGAAAATTAACCATGCATGTAATATACATATAACCATTAAGTATATATAGTATTTATACTATCTATACTTAATGATATAATATATTGATTTGGGTTAATGTTATATCTATTAATAAATATTTCGCAAAATTAAAGTCTGTGGACAAGAAGTGACAAGTGTCTCTCCGGATAATTAACAATGGGCCGCACTATGCGACACGGAGAAAACAATGCATATGTTGTCAAATGTTTGACCGATAAAAAAGGAGACCGTATCGAGGACAATATATTATAATTGGTATCTAGGTACACGTATGCAGGTAGGCCTTCAATTATCCTTAGATAATGATAATAATGATATATACTTTTATATTTATAATATATACTAAATAATATAATAGTATGGATTTACATGCTGCACCTGGGTCGTTGTCGTGTGTTTTCTTGGCCTATATAATATCTACTATGATACCGGCGTTAATATCGTGATTAAATAGAATTAAAGAAGTGTTGTATTATTGGGAAATGACAATCGATTGTTGAATAGACACGAAAATAATATGCAATAATACATATCGTTTGAATCACGTCCCGTGTATGCTTCTTTAAGAATTCAAATATTACAGATAGGTGACCTACACTCGATAATGGTCTCGATGTTTTTTCCTAATCGAAGCGAGGAACAACTGCAGTTCATCATCATTCATCAGCCTGTACTGCTTGTGATGGTTAATATAATGTTATGGCATAATTATAACAAGTCATTACATACTATCGTGTACGTATATAATAGGATATTAATGTTTTACATATTCTATCATAATGTGATACGTGTTAAACGTTTTAAGAACATTTTACTATAAGACATTTTTTTGAAATAAAGTTGTGTAATTCAAAATTAATAACAATTGTTATGACGATAAAAAAAACTAATAAATAAATATTATGATAGTAATATAATAAAAGATCATAAACTCAAAACTATAGGTATAGGCTATAATACTCGTTATTCTACTGTGAATGCGTATACCGTATATAGTGCATTATCTTTTACAATATAAAACATAAAGAGAAAGAAAAAATATCGTAAACCAACTAACGTAAATTGAATGCGGTAATAAATTAGTAGATACATTTGAAACTGAAAGCTAAATGGACATATTTACATATTGTATTATATATATATATATATATATATATATATAGTGGGTGAAAATCGAATGAAACTCGTGTAAAGCGAAGTCAAATAAGAGAAAAGCTGTCTCGTCATCCGCGTTATTATATTATAGCAAATGTATGAATGTAAAAGAAACATGACGCTATATATAGAGTATATAAAAACAAGGAAGTGTAACTATATATATTCGTAAAATTTTAAAATATAATTTGCATATAAGCATACAAAACCAAAAGCAAATATTACACGACGTTCGTGCGTGTTATAAGTGTTATATTATTGTGTTTGTGATGGATTCTATAAAGTATATAAACCGTACGATTTGTATATGTACATAAACAACAGGTATTTAGCAAAAAGTCCGTAGTTAAACGGTAATTAAGGAGATCCATACAAAGACAAAACTGTTTTGCTATCACAAAAAAAAAGTGAAAGATAAAATAATAATATCATTGAAACACTATACTTTTCAATAGAATCGTACGTTGTGCGTAAGTATGCTTTTTTGTCATCTTTGTATAGTTCAAGCTACTGGAATTGTTTGTTTTGTACTGTCGTGATAGACAATAAATAATATGCTATTATGCATTATATTTATTATAGTATTGTATAACTATATAGTCAGTGGCATACGTCAAAAACAATAATATCGTCGTTTTGATCATATTAAAAATTTATTTTTACGTTTTTAAAATAAGTATAAATAAAAATACGGACGTTTTTCATAATTTTTTTCAAATAAACATAAAATAACATAGATGTACAATTGGAATATAAGAAAACGTTAAGAGAAAAAGCAAAACTGTTACGTTTAGGAACGAAAACGTTTGCAGATTTCGACAGTCATTGACTACAAAATGGTAATAATTGGCGTAAATCACGTCTTTCATAATGAAGCACGGAAATACCGAATCGATTGTTTAAAAATCATTTATACTTTTTCTTGTATATTTGCGCACCTATTATCATTTAAATGCAGTGCGTCGTTGTTGTGGTGAAGTGTAAGTATACGCGCATAGGCGGAAATTCAGTAAAATTTCACGGGGGCTAATATTTTTATCATCAATATGAGTAAGAGGGCTTCGATTACACGCAACTAAAAAGTTCTCTGTGTGATGTGGCTTATAGGACGTCTAGGAGGGGGTTAAGCCTCCGTAAGCCCCACGATTTCCGCCTATGTATACACGTATCATTACGTATAGTATACACAAAATTAAGTATATATAAAATATTAACGACGAACAGTCTTGAGAAAAGTAAAAATCAAGTACAGGATTTTGCGCAGACAGTTGGAAAAATAATATTATACAAACACGGCAGCGTGCATTTTGTGCGCAACATACCGATACGGCAATACCTTAGAGAAGTTCACTTATTCACACGATCCACGAGGCGATCGATTTTCCTGTTGACAGACACGGTTGTATTTTTTTCGTGACATATTTACACTGCAATTATTCATATAATATGCAACGATATGTGCAACCTAAATCTCGTATGCGTATTATAGCAGAATCCATTAGCCGCAAGCAATAACGTGTGCTGTAGGTATTACCTCTTTTATATACTTATCTTTATAACCTACCTATACCTCTGCCTATATAGAAATACGGAAAAAATAAAGACTAGCGATAGTAATTATTATTGTTGGCATCAAAACCGCGACTGCCTCTAAACTATGTATAATATATTATTATAATTATTATCCGAAGATGACGAAGTAGAAGAAAAAGAATCTTTTCAATACGGTAATTGTGACGTGCTCACGAAAGGACTACATTCCGCGACGCACTCGAATCCGTGTATTATGATAATATTGAAACCAATTATTTTTTTTGTTCTGCATCTATATAGACGTTCGGTACGGACCTTAAACACGCACACTCTACAGCACATAACCATCGACGCAAGCAGTGATGACGATGGGAATGGTTTCAAGTGTATATCTATAATATATTATTTATATTTTGTGTGCATTCTCTCCGCGCGTATTACGCATTGTCACGTGCTATGAGAAACAAAATTCATCTACTGGTGAAAATAAAACAAACCAAAAACAAATCGACGAAAACAGTCCGTGTCGGCGAAGGTTCCCTTCGCGCGTTTGTCTTCTGTACGTATCTAATTAAAACCACTTACATGCAGTTATCATGTATTCCTCGTGGTTTGTACATATACAGGAAACAGGACGAAACTATCGTGACTGTGCGAACATCAATTGTTATTTATAACGATATTATAACGATACATTGTATCTTTATAACGGCAGTTGTGTGTATTTAATTTCATAAAAAATTATTTTATACATTCTGATGTTTGAATGTAAAATTTCAAAATAACACTACAATATTATAAAAAAAAAAATATCGAATTAATTTTGAATGTTGACCAAATAGCAAAATGAGGGTTTTATTTTAATTAATAAACGTTTAATACACTTTGCCAAAAAAATGAAGTTCATCACTGTCAAAAGAATCACTCTGTATACTATACCGAATGCGCAGGTCTACACGGGTATAATATGTTTATTTTAAAGTGTGTATAGTTTTATACAGTTATTACACATACATTTCAAGTGTTAAGTTTCACATTCACGGCGAAGCACTCGGTTTTTATTTCTTTTCTAAAAAATCACGCTCAAGTACCTAGTATATATATATATATATATATATATATATTATGTCCCGAGAAAGTTTTCTCTGTTTGACGGAGAGCGTTTATACATACATACTTAGGACACATCATTGCTGGTATATATATATAAATATGAACCCAACTCGTGGCATACATTTAAGTAGTAGTAGGTATAAATGCACTTGCGCGGAAGTATAGGTACCTATACTTGCAGCAGCGTTTCGTATCGTTAAAGATCTTATCGATTTTATGTTCTAGGAAACGCGGTATATCATCAATACGAATACTTTCTTTTCACTTCATCGGTTGAACATATTTCACACGAAAATAATAAACATTTGCATGACTTGACTATATTGATCAAAAACGGAGGTTTTTTATTTTTAATCAAACGTCTATAAAGCGAAATATTATAATATATAGCATTCATTTTTTTTATGTTTGTTTTAAAAAAATTATCCGCCTTACAAAGAATATGTTGGACACAACGCGTTCTGTGCTCAAAAAAGATGTATATATTTTTTTAAGTGTTTATAATATAATATAATATGAAATTGTAGTACGACCAGCTACTTCATAGCTACAGGTAGCATATTGTATACCATTATATGTACTTTATGTGATTAATATTTTAATGGATATATTACTGCCACTTCAAGGAATAGTATGCCAGTATACAGGTACTCACAGGTACCTTATATAATTACTTTAGTAGCTAGGTGCATAAAAACATGACCTTAAAATATTATGTGTTGGTATAAATATATCATAATACCATGAATATGTTCATCTGCAGGTTCACACCAGATATGAAAGAAAAAGTGGTAGAAATGAATTAACTTTCACGTATAAATAGTCAATAGTCATTATATTGGTGGTATAAATACAAATGCTCCGTCGATATAATATACATACTGCAGTATATAGTGAAGAGTCGTGCGATTATAATGATTTATATACTTTTTTTCTTCTCATGCAATCGAGTAAATATAATATGTGGATTTCTATATAAGCACTATATTATTAGGAGGTATGACCTACCTAATCATAGATTTAAAGTTTTGGACACTAAATTATACGTATAATGATGCACGCTTAAGGTTGATAAAAAAAAATTAATGCAACATTAAACTTCAATGAATAACAGATATTATATACGATATATATATATATATATAATACATGAAATCGTATCCAGTAATTGGATTTAAACTATTATTCTATTATACCGATCGAATCACGTAGGTATGATTTAGGTATGCGATTATTATGTAAATTGTGTTGAAACTCTCTATTGCACGTGACAAAATTCGACGAGATTATGTCATTAAATACGATACCACTAACAATTTATTCACTCAAAATTTGGCAGATCCTCTTGCAGTGTTCTTTTTTGTGTCGAACACCGTAAAAATGTATCATTGCTCTACGAGCAAAGAATAGTGTGTTCAATATAGTGAGTAAGACTGCAGCTGCAACACTTAATCCTGAACTAGAGTATATATCCCACATAGTCATATCAGTGGAACATCAACGAACCATATTGTTTAACGAGTTAAGTATGTTTTATGTGAAACCTGCAGAGGGTTAAGTCTCAACAAATGAAAGCTCGCGGTCTTTCTCGACTTCGGTATAACCATTTGATGGACTTTCGGTTTTGTGGTACTCGTATGTATATAGAAACAGATCGAAAGAGCAATATTTCTTGTAATTAAAATATTTAGTTAAAACACACACTTAAATAGAAATATTAATATGTGAAAAAAATTAAAAATACTCAACATTCATTTTATTTTGTGGAGACTTAGTGCGAAATTTTTTAAACATTAAATAAATACACAAGCAAACCTTTACAGTTTTAAACTTTTATTATAGTGATAACTGATGATTATGCCATATTTCCATGATGTAAAAAACAACATCTATTATAATTATAGTCTATATGGCATTAAGCGATACACGAAACCAGAACGAGACTAAGAAAACATAACTAACTAATATTGTACAAGAATGAAATAAATATAATGTCATTGAGTACCTATATTTTGTTTATTATAATTTTTTTGTCGTATATATTTTATAATTTATATTTACTCAATGGTAATATTTATGTTTATGGATAATGTGAATATATTACGATACTAATGACCATTGCATATATATGTTGGAATGTAAAATAATTGACGTGATGAGAATGAAATAGATGCCTGTAGGCTGAAGGCATCGTAATAAAACAAAAATCAAACTTGCGATATCAAAATTAATTTTAGCTCATCCCACTATAGCTACGTATTAGTAGACGAGATTAAAAAATAAAAGTAATTATCGTTCAAGTACGAAATACATAGGTACGTCGTATGGGCGAGCCGAAGAGCGCTTTGCGGGTAACGATAAAGCGCGTGTATGGCAATGTATTATAACTATTATATTATTATTATGTCTTACGAAAACCATCACGCAAGGGAAAAAACTACACGAAATTGGCCGATGCCGAAATGGAGTCCATGTGATTAGGTAGTTTTTCTACTCGGCTGCAACCGTGTCGTCCAAAATTGGTCTTGTCGTCATTCGTGCAGAAGGTCTTGTATTACACATATGGCACGGTGTATAATGGTAACATAATATTATGTCGCGTCCGTCCTTTTCCCGCGTCATCGTGATTAACAGTTAATATCGATCATTTAAAAAAAAAATTATAAGTACTTCGACAATTGTCACTTATCAAAAGACAGGTGAAGATGATAAAAAATTAGTTTTGATTTAAAGAAAATACCTAAGTATATAATATATATTCTGAACAATACCGTGCGGCGTAAAAAATTATCGTGATAAACCGATTAGTAACGATGGTTTTGGATTTCGAGTACGTATTATAATAGTTGCAAATAGATGAAAATTTGTTTCCGTCGAAAAGCTCGCGCTAATTATTTGTTTGCCGCTCATCTATGCACGGCGGTGAACAAAATATTACCAATTATTTTGGAAAGATATTGCGGGCAAACAATAAAGGTACATCAATTTGCAACAAATTATAGTGCTATAACATTCCAGAAAATTTCTTGGTACAGGTTTTCCAGAAAATGCTTAACGTGGAACCACTATTGTATAAGACATAATACGTACACTAAAGAGCATAATATATGTCATGCTGGGTACCTACCTACTGAAAAACGTGAAACTCTGCACAGCGCACTGCTAGTTATTTTATATTTTATGACAAAATAGGTTTACTTTTTTTTTTATATCTAATTCAAAATTTATAATCATCCTTGACATTTTCACCAATTATCTACGACATGATGTAGTAAATTATAATATATATATATATATATGCTATGTGTACGCGCCTACTGAAGCGGACGTGTTATGATTTTTGACTACACGCTTATGTTTACCACGAGAATTTCGAAAAATCATGTTTTTTACGAAGATAATACCTATTTATCTTTATAATTATTTCGGAGACCTAAATTTATTTCACATGCGTTATCCTAATTGCGTACTATTGCGATGTTGTTATTAAAATGAATACTATTAAGTACTGTAGAGAAAAAACTATTATATTATATAAATAACAAAATATTTTTGTACGGTTTTACTACCGATACATATATATAATATATATATATGATAGATTAATAATTCGCGTCGGGATGGAAAAAATAATATTCCAACATCTGTTTCTATATTTGACGTGTGCAATGGATCGATTTTTGAGTCGTTCGCGATCGACCGTTTTGCCACCAATGGCTTAAAATTGATTCATAATAATACTATATCGTTCTTCTATGAAAAGTATATTTATAAAAAAAATACTAATCGTGTCTATGCGTACAATGCAGCCCGTTTTATAACTATTGTTTTACACTGCGAATTCGATATTATACATTGTGTATATACTTTCACCACTGAATTATTCATCGAGGATGTCGCCGGCCATTTCGTTGTAGTCATTTTTACGTACCACATAACGTAAGTCGGTTATATTATTATTATGTACAAGACGGTTTGAAATTATTTTGTTATCGAATCCGATTTAATTACCGATACACTCGTTTTACAATAACTGTAGGTTTAGTCGGCTATATATAAATATATATATATAAATATATATATATAAATATATATATATATATATATATATATATATATATATATATAGGTTTAACGGTCAAAAGAATCATGAGTGAATTTTAAAACATAATTGTATTTAAATATTTTTATGATTGAATTTTAGTCAATCGCTCGAACCACGCATTGTGTTTAATTATTACACGTATCATCTGGTACGGGATTTCGTTTTCGTGCAATACACTCTCAAATATACCAAGAAATAATAGTTGTTTTATCACTCAATATATAAGATATTATATGTTTATCTGTGGAAACTTCATCCTAGGTTAGCGTAAAGCAAACTCTAGTGGTTATATAGATATATATTTTGTGGTCACTGATGGGCCACTTTTATACATACATTACATATATATATATATATATTATAACTGTGTAAATAGTCAAACGGTTAACATTTAAATTGTATACCTACCAATAGTATAGTCTGTTCCTGCATTTACATATATATATAATATTTATTATACTTAAATATTTAGTGAAAATAATATTATATTTTGATCTATTAACGAATGTCGTGACGATAATATGTAAAAGCATGATATTATTCATTATTTAATTTTACGCTTCTTAATTGTAATTGCTTGTATTGTAGTATTCACATTGAAATCGAGGTACTTATATAATGTACCGACATTATTATTCCTATACTATGTATCTATAGTATTGGATTAATAGCCTATAAATACTCTTGGTGAAGATTATATAGACTATAGATACTTAAAATAATATAGTGGGTGTTTATATATTCGATTTATATGTACTTCCCAAGTGCTGAATTCGAAGCATATACTGTTATTTGATATAGTTTTTAATATTTTTTTGAAAATATATGCATATAACTATGACGATATAAATATATTTCGAAACCGTGAATAATGAATGCAATTGTCAATCGATACACATATAACTATGATTAATATAATATAATATAATATTATAATATTCTGTTCGAAATTTTCCGTAAAATTGAATATTACATTAAATTGTATAATATATACAAATATTTAAAACCGTAAATCCGGATTGACGTGCTATGATATTTTTATGGAGTTTAAATGGTTTCTTAATTATTCGCATTATAACAGCAGAGAAACTCTCATAAAATAATGATGTTTTTTGTCCTAACTATCTATCCACATGATTTTTAAGATATTGTTCCACTATATGGTGAAACCTCAAACTGTCAAAATATATTTTTTTAAAACCAAAAAATCCATGTTCATTTTACTTGTATGTTCATATGTTGAACACTCAAAGTTCAAAACGATTCATATAACCTTGTTTTTACGACATAAGGATAGATACAATGACATGCAGCGGCCATGATAATAAAACTGCAGCTCGTTCAAAAGCGATCATGAAATAATATAGCACACGCATTGTAGTCATTATTGTATATAAACAGTTATAAATTTGTCTTACAGTGTGTATTTTGTAGGCATACTATATACAACAAAGCGAATAACTCTATAAAGGCTTTAATATTCGAGGTCTCTCGCAGCTCAAGTCGGGTTTACATTGATTTGACTACTCGAGCTGAGTATAAAACTGCAGAAAAATATCGTACAAAACACTAACCGAGACAATAAAATATATAATTTTTACGACATGACAAAGCAAAAACACATCACAACAATATTACAGTTTACACACGTAAAACCAAAATTCAATTTTTGAAAACAAAACCCCGACAGAATGTATAACTGTGGTGTACATAGAATATTATAGACGATAGATCAATATACCCAGTTCGTTTTCTGTTCTTTGAAATATATAAAAATATTATAATTTATAATAGTATAAAAAAAAAAAAAATAAAAATTATTTTATTATTTTATTATTTTTTTTTTCGAATTCGTTATTGATTATACTGGCTTCATTATCGCGTGTATTTAAAATGTAAATTTGTTTTTTAATTTATTTGAAGTACACTGCCGTAGCGTAATTAATTCAAACATTATGAGAATTAATTTTGCGCGTAAAACTTGTAGGTACGTAAGTACGTTTGTCACGATTTACTATACAATATAGATAGCTGTTTAAGTGTATAATATTAATATTTAATATTTGTCTGTGACAAATTCGCTTGTGATTTTCACATGCAAAATGATATCGCGATTTGTGTGTTTGAATTTACAGACCTTGTTGCGGCTCATACATTTGCAAGACCTTTCAAAGACATGTAAAACGTGTAAAAATCTATTGGATTTTAAAATTTGTGTGACGTATAACACATCACTCGCGAATCAGTCAATATTGTGAGTGCTGTATAATATGTAACACGTTTCGTGTAAATTTTGGACAGCTAAATGGTTCATTGCGACGTGGTGTCCTTGGGATAGGTTACAACTCGATTGCGCACAAAAGCACAACTGCTTGCATACATTTTACCTTTTCACAATTCATTTGAGACGACAGAACAATTTCGTTCTCTATTTAATAATATACGCTTAGGACTATCGGTTTCAAACAGGCATGATTAAAAATAAGTGTACGCGAGTGTAGTGCGCAACCTGTTTCGTCCAAGCTCGACCTTTCCCGTTTCGAGTTTCAACTAAAGACATTTTAGTAATTTTAAATTTATATTGATAATGATTTTAAATAATATTTGAAAATTATAAATAATAATAAATAATATAATAATAATAATATTATAATTATTATTATTATACATTTAAACTTATGAAAATTGTTTAAAAATGTAAATCACAAATCTTTATTTTTTAAATTTCTATACATGTTTTTAAAAACTTATGCCTAGTAATTTCATCAGATTCATTATATAAAAATGCGTTTTTCCATTATATTTTCGTATTCCCTTCGTTTTTTTGTCTTTTTTTTTTTGAGGTTATTTTAACGCTATTAATTTTTTGTCTACGTTTCTGTCTGGATGCCATTGCGTATAATATTTAACCAACTTATATTACTGACGGAAAATCATAAGAAGTTTTTATTCTATTCGTGTTGTTTTCTGAACAACGATAAATGAAACTCAAATATTGTTTAAAAAGTCATTACCAACCTCATTTTTAAATTACTAAAATGTCTGATCGAACCGGGTATCTGGGCGAAACGAGTCCCGCCCGACGTGTAGTATCTGCATGTTATAATGATACATCTTACCCATAATAGGTACTGGTACAATATATCATAATTAACTGCACAATATAATGTTATGATAATATTTGGATTATAAATCTCGATAAATATGTGTACGGCGGCTGTTTTAAAATCAATTTTATAACGCGTAAAAAGATAATATAGAAATAGAAAATAGAAAAAAACAAAACAGAAACCGTCTATATTATATTTGTGTATTATAGATAACTTGGTTACATTATGTTACTGCCGCGGTGTACAACACCAAGCGGCGATTATTTTTTTAGGACAAATATTTTTTAGGCACTCAGCACTACACGGTTTTTGTATTCCACGCGAACGTCTGCCGTGCAGTAACAACACGCGTCGTATATATGAATTGTGTACATAATAATATAAGATGTCCAGTCTTCGGTGTGTGTGTGTGTGGTTCGTTTGTCGTTGTCGTTTGATCTCGTTCCAACTTGTGCGACACACATAACGGCGTTCTAATGGTTAGGTTATGCTGCCTGCTGCAGTAGTAAGACGTATAGGTAGGTATAACACTTAAATATCTGCGTGCGTACCTTACCGGGATACAAAACACGTTTCTGTCATGTCCGCTCGTAGCCTATATTATATTATCTGCACGTGCAGGAGAGGCGCATTAGGAACCGATACACGCACGAGTATGTATACAGAGTGTCTCAACACGCATTACCTATAAGCTACCGACGATCTGCTGCAGATTATAGAGTTTTTCGTTTTCCCGGCGATTCGACGATATTCCATCACGGTTGTGGGGTCTGGTTCTGTGTTTGATGGTCCAAATATTTTTTTTCAAAACGTGTAAAAGTCATTATAATCTTATTTGTATCATAAAATATCTAAACGCCTATGCTTATATTAACAGAAGCAGTAGGAGGCAGGCACGACGTAACTGGGTTGAGGGTACCTATATACATATTATTACATGCAGTGATCAAATTTCAATGGTAAACATATACAGAGGAGAACTCTGTAATGTAAAGCTATTATCTTGTATATTAGGCCAAATGCCGCCAATGGACAAACTATTTATCCGGCCCGTAGTTAATCTTTTCAATTTTTTGTTTTTTTTTTTACGGTAAATTAAATGAGGATTACAACGATTTTCATTTAATTGATTTTAAATTTTCCTTCACTTTATTTGGATAAACATGCGTAGGAACCATCACATTTTTATGGACCAAGAAAGCTTTCTGAATTCACAAAATGGCCCTACAAAAATATTAATTGGTGATCCCTAGCTGTTTTAATGCACATGCATGGTGTATATATATAAACAGTCAAGTAGTAGAAATTTTTTTTTTTATAGTTTTCTAGTACTCTGTATAGAACTGCAGTAAGTTATATTTATTATATAAGATTATTGAAAAATAAAAATTCCATATTACAGTTAAGGAACGATAAAAGTTTGCGGTCTTTTTTTTGTAATATTAGATAAGATAAACCGAGCGCGGTTGTCGTTGGCCCAAAAATTGTAAACGAGTGCAGGACGTTGAATAACTTTCTAGCTGCGGTACCGATGCACTCGCGATATATGGGCAGCCGGCCGATATAATATAATTATTATTACACGCCACAATTGGATTTTGAATGCGTGTTTGTCGATCCAAAATTTAATTTCGTTTGTCTATAAGACGTACAATAAAGACAAAGAAATAAAAACTTCTAACCAATAACCACTCGACGTCGCTTTCTACACATGTGAAGAGAGACACACGTATGTATTATTCCGCGGTTTTATTATTGGGTCCTATCGTTATTCGTTTCCAGCAGCTGGACGCGTGTGTATGGCTGCGGCTGCTGCCGACTGTTGTCGCTCCACGAAATGAATTCAATTGCGGTCGGCCCTACCATAATACATATTATAATATAAAAATAAAATATTGTTTATACATAGTGTATATAGTGTTGAATGTTGTACACATATATATATATCGTATGTTCGTACGGGTCACCGGTGGAAACCAAGGTTGCGGGACCGGAGCATATAGTGAGATATTGTCGTAATGATTATTAAAATACCCGCGATGTAACCATATTAACCGACGTTTCGTCTTATGGCAGTATAATAACGGATCGACAAATTTCGGTTTAGTAATTTGTGACGTGTTCTGACGGAGATTTTGGGTATTTGCGAGCTCGTTTAAGTCATATAGCCGGCACCTACAGCAAAATCGCTCATCACGCTGCTTCTCGTTGATTTAGTGGTTAGGTTCGGTGAGCAGGTATACTCGGTCAGCGATGTTCGCAACAGGTTACTCGATTCGATCGGTTTGGCTACAAAACAAGAATATAATGCGATATGAGTAGGAGATTCTGAAGATATATTGTAGACTTGGATTCGACGTAAAACATAAAATATTCGAAATCTCATCAGAATACTATTAACACGTTATTATACTGTTATATGTTATATTAATTATATGTAGATTGGGTGCGGTAACAGAGTATACCTACTACTGAAACTATAAACAATGACTGCAAAAGAGAAGCAGAAAATTTTCCTGTCTTATACGCATAACGATAGTACGCGTAAGTGAGAGCAGCGGAATAGTTATAAAAATAAGATATTAACAGACTATTACGATCTTAAGTACCTACGTACCTGCTCAATTATATAAGTCATATATTATATTTAGGTCATATAGGCAATTATTTTTCTTATCAACTGTATGTTATTTAGCTAGTAATAGTTTTTATAGTGTAACAGTAATACAGTGCATTGTTTTACTATTTTTCTTGCATAATATTTTTAACAAAAAAAAAAAAAAAATAATAAATAAATATTATTCATAGTAATATTGTTTTAAAGGATAAATACTTTTTTTCAGGATGATTTATTACTGTCGGTAATCGGTATATTATAATATTTTACAGACTGCACGATATCAATATTATTTCTTCATCAGCTCGTTCGTAATATCGTTAATTTTTAAACTCTATATTATTTCGATCAGTTCCGCGGAACTGGGTAATAATATAGGTACCTATATTGAAATAAATTATTGTTTTACGTCATCGACGGAATATCATCTCGTCATTTTGTTCTCCTACATTTCGCAAGAATCAAATTAATTACGTATACGGACAGGTTATTATTTAATATTAAATATACCCGTCTATATTTTTTCAATCGAAATTATGGAATTTAAATATTCGTTGTGCGTACCACGACCGACGTTCTGTAAACCGAAAATGTAATTGCATATTTATTGCAGCGGATAATTGTACGTTTTTGTATATTATACGAACAAAATATAATACTGCAGTGACGTTCGTTTTCTGTATTCGCATTTATATTATAAGTAGGTATATTAACTCATAAGTGAAAGGTTCGATTATACAAACGAGTTCCTTTGCTATAAAAGCGCATATGGCGTATTAATATTACTATCTGTTTGACCAGAATTTTATACAATTACCAAAATAGTAAAGAATAATATGTCCTCCGACGAGGACTAACCTGGCAAAAAAGGATTCACGTGTAGTGATCTATAGTTATTGGATCTGAAATATCAATATAATATAAAGGCATAATTTTGCAATGAAACATCACAGTAATATATATAAACCTATATAATATGTAATTGTGCTGGGAAATTATCAATATAAATAATATACTACAAGATGTATATATAGGTCCTCATACATTCTTTAAGTGTACCTATGACTGGCATTTACACTTAAAAAATTACTTTCTATTTTCTTAGTTTGCCATTAGGTTAATTGAAATATACTTATTATATACCTATTTAAAATAGTTAAGTATATTAAATCGTGTTTGTTAACAAATCAAAACGAAAATTATAAAAAATATATTGACAGGGAGTTGGGACAAATTCGGTGAGATAATACCTCGCGTAGTGACGATATATCCACATTATATACATAATATGATATTATATTTGAAGTCTGCGATAGGATGACTAATGTTTTGTGTTAAAAGAATCGCTCAGTACTCAAGAACAGTATGTCGATAGCAATCGAAAGTAATATATAAATATTTAAGTGTAATTGTGTTGCACCTTAAAAGTATATCGTTTTCGAACGCGACCCGAATATACGATAAAATACATCATATGTATACTCATACTTACTTATTGTCTATAATGTAATGTACACAGTACACAATACTTATACAGAGTGATTCGCCCGGAATGCTCGCCACCTTTTCTTCTTCAATAATGCGATTATTCAAAATCTGATTTTCGGAAAACTATTTGTTCGAATTTTGAATTAGGTTTTGGTAGTTATATCAAAATTTTTAAAAAAATGATTGACTTAATAATTTGCAGTAAAAAAGAGGGTTATCATTTGAAAAACAGAAGTTTGTATCGTCAATCACCACATGGCGCACTAAAGTAGAAAAACTTATGGGGAATCTTGTATTAAATTTTCAAATCTAAAGTTTAAACAGAAATTGTTTTATTAGTTTCTAAATCAAAAAAATTGCAAATGTTTAGTGATTTTGTCAAAATTTTAAATTTAAACGCTTATAAACAACTATTGTGAATTTACGCTCAACGTTTTTTAAAATTTTCTCTAACAAAAAGTAACGGGGTTAAATTTTCAATTTTTTTGAAATAACGAAAAAATGTTTATTGATAATAATAAAAAAATAAACTAAACATTTCATATGCCTATAAATAACTCAAAAAGAGTCAATATATATATTGAAAGTTGTATTGTGTGTAGAAAATTCTAATACAAACATTCAGTAAAAACTTTATGTATCTACGGTTATTTTTTATATTACACCAAAAAACTAAATCGATTTTATTAAAAATTCGTTTTGCGTAAAAATTCCCGTTTTTCCTTATTTTTTTGTTTTTCCCGACGCTTTTGATATTCAACTATTGGAAATTTTCTAAAATGATTTCTCAAATACGCCACCTAGATTCACTTTTAAAAAGTTACTCAAATTGACAACCGAAGCATTATTTTGACAACTTATCGTGTACACAGACACATAAAAATGAATAAATTTTTTGATCCGCTCAAAATCTAAAATAAGAGTGAGCATGCTTGGTGAATCACTATGTATATTATTTATTTATTAATATCGAAAAACGATCGAGAACAATTTCTTTTTATTCGACGTGGCGTTCGGTCGATCGTCCCACGCGGTTTGGGTCGTATACAGAATATCTATACGATATGGTTTTTTCAGTATTTGCAGTGTGTCATTGACCACGAATAAAGCGAAATGTAATTACACTTATATTCGACACACGCAATCGGTTTTACACAGTACTCTTATTTCATACGTGTAGAAGACGTGTACCTACCATATGGAGGTGTGTCGTGCGAGCATTATTATGTAAAGAATGCATTTCACTACAGCTGGTATTATGTATTTGGAAATTTTTCCAAGCAAAACACCCGTTATACCTCGTTAATTTCTTGTGTATTTTTTTTAAATTTGACCTTTTGAAGTGTTGAAATTTTTTTGCATAAACGCCTTCTATTTTTTTACAATTTTTTTTATCATTTTAATTCTATCTAAGTTTTGAGTGTTTGTAAATTAAACACTTTTAGGTATTTCAAAACGTATATTTACGTAAAAAATTATAAGATGTCTATAAACATAATATTTTTCTTCAAATCAAGAAATTACAACTATGGGTGATCATTACAAAAAACTCAAAAAAGTAATAAAATCTACAATATTACAATGATAAAAATAATATTACAAATTATTACTAAAATTATCTACTACAAATTATGTGTATGATTTTTTTTTAACACAACAATTTGTTGAGATTACGCCTATTTCAAGTGTTTGGTTTTGAAGTGGATTATCCTGTACGACATCGCTTATTGATTCGTCAGGACGTGTTCGGAATATATAACTCTATTATTAACGCGAATTATGTGTTACGACAAAACGATTTTCAACGATGAAACAAATTTCAAAATATTATACTATTATTATTTTATTTCAGCGATAAAATGAATTTTATACAACGCTTTTGTGTGGATTATAGTAAATATTGTTTTATTTAAGTGAAAAATAAGAAATTATAAGTGCAGTGTATTATTATAGTCCGTTTTGCCATCATATTGGCGTTTATAGCGTCACTTTATACCTAACTGTAAATTTATCGAACTTTTTTCCGCACGTATAAATTCCGAAACACCTACTCCGTATTTGAAAACCCACTTACTATACATTTTTTTTCTTACGTATTTGGCGTTACTGATTTTATGTAAATGCGTGAACACGCTTATAGAGTCTGTATGTATGTATGTATAGAATTGCAGACTCAAACTGTTTACGGATGTGCACAATGAACTTGAAATTATAAAAATGTTTCCTCACAAACGTTTTAGAAATTTAACCATAACCATAAAATTGAATATCGACGGTCTTAGAATATTTAAAACTAAAATATTATATTATCGATGTTTAAATTTTCACTAGATATTTATCGCATACAATGTACAATGTATATTATAATTTATATATTTTAAACAGTATATTTCAATTGTAGTACGTATATACGAGTATATATATATATATATATATGTATAGGAAATAATTAACGATTTTATTTCATTAAGATTGTTTGTAACTCTATCGTGTGCATGCTAGGTAACAAATAATAATTTATATTATATAAATAAAAATAAATACTTGTAAAAAGAAGTTTCAACCATCTTGAGTGTATCATTATTGTATGAGCGATAATAATTTACTTCAAACAGTACGTATAAACATTGTGGCTGTAATATTGGCGGTCGTATTTGTCGTTATATTTATATTTTCTATAGGTTTTATAGGATTTACATTACCTTTACGTTGAAGAAAAGATTTATGTAGCTGAACATAATATGTTATTAAAAAAAAAATTGAACGTCGTGATATACCTAAGAGACTGATGATGTCATCGACGATTATATAGCAGAGAATGCCGGGATAGGTTGTTCGTCTTGAGTTTTATCGAATGTCTTCATATACATGACATGGGCATGTGAATAATTTTATATTGGTCGAAGATCTTTATAAGAATAACAAAACTTTGAAAAATTGAAATGTATTTATTGGATGAATCAAAACAGTTTCAATTCTGTAACTGTCCATCATTACAGGTACATTAAAAAAAAAAACAATTTTTATTCGTACATTTCTTATTATTTATAAAATATTATGGAAAACTAATGTGTCTATTGGTGTATGATTAAACAATAGGTACCTAAATCTGAATAAAAAACACTTGACAATACATTTTTTAATTTACATGATATTTTACAACATACGCCTAAAAGTATAACAGTATGTATTTAACGGTAAATGGACATTTTCCTCCCATTATTTTTAAGTTTATTATTTAATAATATTATGTTATTTATTATTTAATATGAAATTATTTTTTTTTAATAAAATATAAAATATATCATATTTTTTTTATTTGCATAAATATAATAAATTATAGATGAATATATTTTTGATTAATTGAACTACTTGAAACAATAAAAATTACAAATAAAATAATTTTTAAAAAATAAGGTTATATATAAAAGATAAAAGATTGTCTAAATAAAATATAATTAATAAAAATAGCTAAAAATAATACATTTTGTATAAAATATTTGATTTGTGATTCTTTTGTTATTTCTAAACACATATTTTTTAGCCTTTGTTCATATTTTCTTTTTTTTTTTTGCTAAAATTGTTAAAATTATTTTATTGTTTAAGTAGTTCAGTTGATTAAAAATATACATCTATAATTTATTATATTTATTAAAATATTTGGAAATATTAGACAATAGGCAAAAAATAATTTTGTATTAAATAATAATATAATATTATTAAATAGTAAACTTTTAAAAAAAATGGGGGTAAAATGTCCGCATTAAAAATATATCGGGGGAAATAGTTAAATGTCCGTGATTCGAATTTAACAATAAATTTTAGTTTTTCGATTAGAATTTGAATAGTATCAAATATTTCTACTTTTCTCGGCGCAAGTTAAATATACCTATAAAAATTTTGGCTTAGATGTGAAGCTAAATATATATTCTATATATAATATAATGTAGTGGTTATGGTTTATAGATACAAGAACTATATTAGACCGATTTTGATGGAAATTTCAGAGATGTTTTTAGAGTAGTTTGTACTACGTCTGATAGGTGGCGCTGAACAAACTTTTTTTATATTTTTGTTGTTATACATGCCATATAAACATTTTTTCTTGGCCGAAGTCTATATGATGTAGAGAAGGGATAGGAAGCAGAACTGCAGAAGTGTACAGTGTATACATTCACATAATTCTTCTAAAATCCGGAAGTATGGGTATGTATTATACTATTATGTAATCATTCCAGTTATCTGTATTTATAAATCACATACCTATAACATAAACTAATATCTATAATAATTAATATTATTATTGCATTATATTTATTACACGTGTCGTACCTATATATATGTCTATTTGATCGAATTAACCTTATTCGGTTTGTCCGTAAAATTAAAACTAAAACGAAATTTGGTCAACTAAAATTAGATCACAATAAATTAGATAGGTAGGTAGGTAGGTAGATAATAATAATACGTGAATATGATATTTATGTACAGTTTTTACAACGCGTGAATGCGAGATGCGGTCGACTTATCATTGTCTGTATGATATTTTAATATGACATTCCACCTCTGTGGATGCATAAAATGCTATTCATGTGTAGACGTAACACGTGAGTATATAGAGGTACGTGACATCGTTGTTCGTCGATAACCCAAATTCGTAATCCGGATTAATGAAAAATTAATTTATTTTTCACCGATTTGTTTATTACTCTAATTAATCTCCTCGTTGTGTAATCGAAATTTTACGGAGTCTGAGTATTACTTGTCGAACTACCGAAGCGAAACGTTTTCTTTTGTCTTTTGTACCCATATATATATATATATATATATATATATATATATGTAAGTAGAAACATGATTCGAGTAAAATTCCTTTCCACTCATATAATATTACGTTATAATAATATGTATATTATAAATATAGTAGAAGTAGAAGTAGGCAATAGGTATAATTTGTTATATATTATATTATCGTGTAATAGGTAAGTATAAATATCTGCAAGTACAAGCGGATATTAAATTTTAGAGTGATTTAAATTTTGAGTTATATTAGTGTTATATACAATTTACAGTTGTGATATGTGAAATATAAACCAAAACACAAACAATAGAAAATCTTATTTCCCTCTCCTCAACCATATTTAGAACTATAACCGTCGACTAAATAGATTTATGGTTTTTTTTTTTTAATGTCATAATTCTTAGGTGTTCTCATTGGTTGACTTGCCGGAAGCGACAACGAAAAAAGAAAATCGAGTTTTTTTTATTTTGCAAAAACTTAACACTGTTAAACATTCAAGATTTGGTTATTCAAACAATACTCGAACTTGATCTCTCAATATTTTTTGTTTTTATTTACCAAGAACAAAATTTGTTAAATTAGTGGTCGGAACTCGGAGAACCCGAAATCTGTCTTCTCCTATAGCGATTAGGCTGCAGCTCTATTATTGCCGTAACCTAACCTCACATAACTTTTAATCTTACGGTAAACGGCTTACAAATATATTAATTTAGCTAATAAAAGATGGATGCTGGGGGGTGAAATAACTTGCGTCAGTTCCACCCCCAGTGTTCGGTTTCAAATGTAAAAAAAAAAAATATATTAGTTTATTAACATTAATTTTAATGATGAAAATCATTAAATTTTAATCGGGAGACTTACGTTTGATTGTGTTTACTATTTAGCACGATTTAAGACATCTAAAATATCCTAAATATTAGTATTTTATCTTAAATCGTATTATTTAGATAAAATCGAAGGTCTTATGAGCGCGCTATGTTAGGTAGTTGTTTTATTCAGATGGTTAAGTTCCGCGAGCTTTATTATAAAAATATATTTGAATTGATTTATATTTATGGTCTTTAATTTTTAGTATGTTTATGGTATTGTTTATATTATATATTGTACAATTTGTAAATACGTATAATTTGTTTAGTAAGTAACAGAAAAAAGTGTTAAATTGATGATGGATACAAGTTTAAATTAATTAGAACACTTAAATAAATATAACCTTTATAAATTTATAATTTACATTTCACACACAGAAATGTATAAAGAAAATGGTTGGTTCAATATTTTGATTTTTTCCATTACAAAACAATCCTCGTCTTACACGAATCATTTTAGTTCCCAATGTCAATTCAGGAAGTTAAACAGGGTGCCCGTGTGCTCAAATGGGCCAAACAAATGAGTGCGACCTCAAACGATCTATAATCTATGTGGTAATTTAAGGGTATATAAAAATTAAAAAAGCACTTGCAGCGCTCAAACGAACAACACCCTTTTAAACGCGATACGTACTCGTTCGTAAAAATTGAATCTTTTTTAATTTAAATCATTTTAAGGAGTTTATAATTTTCTAAAAAGTTCAATAACGGCGTTTAGACAATACGTATTAAATTTCGTTGGTACTAGACCATAATATAATACCAATTAAAATATCTAATATGTTGTTCCTGTACAGGTACATGTATTGTATTATGCATGTCATTACGCCACAATTTCCTGTGTAGACGTCGTCGTCGTCGGCGGCGGCTGGCTGTCAATAAAATGTAGTCATAGGTTCAAACATGTAATATTATAAATAGTGTATAAAATACAATTTAACATATTATTATTATTATTATTATTTTATTATATATAGATACCGCGTGCACGTTGCGGTGCGTTAACAATAATCTTATATATGAATTCGATTTTTTTTCACTGCGTTTAGTCAGCGCGCGTGCGTATTATAATATTATAGTATATTATTATTATACGGACGGCGAAACGATGTTATAATAACACTATAATGTTGTTACACGTTACAGTCTGCGAAAATTCGCGGTCGGGCGATTGCGGGTGGAGTCTTGTACACGAACCGGCAGTTACACGGTTTATCATATTATTATATTATAGAAATGAAATGAAAATACGGATGAAAATATATAGGTATCCACAGACGGAACCTCGATTATTATATTTTCGTAATATGTATAATGTGTTGTACCTAATACGCGTACGTTTCGAGCATAATAGACACGTATGATATATAATAATATAATATATGCGCAATAAGTCTTATTCTCGTTCGATCGTTCAATCGTACTGTCATATACATACGTACGTATAGAGGAGAAAAAAAATTTAACGAATAACATAATATTATAAAATATGAGTAGGTATAAACAGCACGTATTATAATATAATATATAGTACGACTTATTATCCGGACTGTCATCTCGCTTGTATGAAATCATTAAAATATTTAAATAAAACTATGATATAACAGTTGTTAACTTGCGCTGCTGCGCTGTCTGCTACCACTGCGGATACAATATAAGCGCGTGTCAACGTCAACCTATACAGTGCTGAAGGCATAATATGTCAACGTCACACGTTTTTGACTCTTAAGTCAAATTCTGTAACTAGCAATAACCCGCTAACCGATCACTCCACTCGCCGCGGGTGTGCTTTATTAATACCATAAAGTGTAAACACATCGTGCACCTATCCCGGATGTTTAGCCGCACTTTAGGTAGGTACACGGATCGAAACAAATAATGACTATTTTTTAATGCATTATTATTCAACCCCCTACCCCCCTCAGGTTTTCCAAAAACGTCACCGGATCATTTTTCGGTCACATTGATAATAGTACGAAATGGCCGTGTCTAGTGAATACTCCTTCCCTTCTTTGGGTGTCGAGTGCTGCGATGGTCATCCGAGTTGGGGACAAAAATATAAATCGCCATCATGCGGGTTAATATCTTTTTAGACAGTGGTGCACAGCCTGGGGGTCCCGACATTTTAATTGGAGTCGCCAATAATTTAACACCAAATGGAAAAGTTGTATATTATATATATGCCTCGTCGAAATAAATTAATTTGGGGGCCGTAGATCAAAAAAGATTACGCATCACTGGTATAGAGTCTAGGCTCCAACATATATAATATTTGCTGCAAGTCCGCAATCGAAGGTCTCTTACATAAATATTACTTACGTACAACCGTGCCGCGTAATTCATGTTCGTCTTTCCTTGGATCCTAAATTATCCTATATATATATACACATTTTGAATTGTATAAAGACAATAAACCGTACAATTATTATTATTTTTATCCGGAAAGACGGTCGAAACGAAACGCACTATCGCGTCATTTACTTCCGGAAATATAAGGTGTGGGTGGATTAGGTACACGATCGATATCATTATTTATAAATATATATAATATAGGCACCTGCAGTGGGGTCGTTTCGATTTCGCGAATCCTTGACGGCGACTGGCGAAGGATCTGTGAGTTGCTGATTTATATATTATGCACGACGTAAATGAATAACAATAGTAATAATAGCAAAAAAAAAAATAATAATAATAACAGTGATGCGTTTTGCGTACTTGATGGTTTTTTTTTTATTTAACACAAGACATTCTTTATATCCGTCCATATTTTACTATTTCAAAAAAAAAAAATGAATCATTTCGATGTAATATTTGTGACATTACCAATACACATTTTTAAATTTTGTTAATGGGAGCGGAGTATACTTGCACTGGAAATCTCGTAGGCAACTGTTATTGTCACTTAATTTATTTTAACTAATGAGTACTTATACAATCTCAAAACGAAAAAATTAAAGCACATGGATGGTGTTCAAACAAAATTTAAAAAAAGAAACGAATTATCATGAAAATCGTGGTGTTATGCTCATGACCTACTTTGACATATATTTTAGATAATATATGTGTAAAAATAAAACACACATAAATTGACACATAATAAGTACACTCACATTTAAATAATGACGGTGAGCGTGTCTGAAAAATCGCGAGTTCTGTATAATATTATGTATGTAAGGTATTAAGATTTTTAGATAAGTATAAAATAATATATAAAGTTTACGTCGTAGTACAAACGAGGCACGAAAATGCCCATTTCGCAGTTGATCGGGACGGTTCTCTATTTTCTATTTATCACACAATATTTGTATACGTCGTTACTTATAGGACTCTGGCAGGTAAACGTACAATATAATCATAATGTTTACAATAACTTTGTGTTTGCAAATATCTGTTGAGGACACTGCAAACATTTAATACTATTATGCTATATATACGTTTCACTGGCGGCGGTATTATTATTTTGACGTTTTCGTAGAACATGTAATACAATAATCTAATATGATTTATTATTATACTACAATGAACCTACACAGGTAATATAATATTATACAGCTCGATGGTATTATTATATTTTATTATAATATTATGGTCGTTGCGCGGGTAACACGCGCGATGGCCAGCGATGACGACGACGCGATAACAATATTATATGAAAGTCCACGAGGCGGCGTGCATATTAGACTGTTCGGGTGATGCGAATAATATTATTAAAATGCGTGTGAGCGTGTGTATACAGAGTGGACAATATACTATTCCAACGGTCGGCCGTGCATCTGATTATCTGTGTTCCAAGACGCGCATAATTGCCACTCCATATCACGCACTATATCGTAATATATGAGTTAAGTCAGTAGACAGTAGGTACACTTATATATGTATAGGTAACATGGGAAACTCTTATACGCCTCACACGTCATATTATGATGTAAACTATATATATATTACTAAGCGATTACGATATGATCGGCCTGATGGTCATTAGGTTCTAATGGTTATTAAGAGGCATTCAGCATAATATTAAAATTTAATACGTGACATGAAAAATTGAAAATATCCTATTTCAGCCAGGCATATGCCTATATTACAATGATACAATATAGTATGAAATATGAGCATAATACATGACGTTCGAAATGGGTGTTCGACATTTTACGAAGAATTTTTATTAAAAAAAAAAACACATCACTGCGGAACAAAAACGACGAAAATGAAATAAGGTAAATCACATAGTGATAAACGCGATTGAAAATGACGTGTCCGTAAACAGAAAGCTACTTTTTGGGGTTGTTTGTTTTGGGGTAGGGAATAAAAACCGCGAAAATCGTCGCAACGGTCTCGCCGATCAATGACGAAACGATCACTCTGTATTGTTTATCGCGCACGCGCGGGTATGTGTGTGTGAGCGTATATTTTATACACACAAATAATAATATAGTGTGTGTGTGTGTGTGCGTGTTTACGGGCCACATAAACGCACAGGTGAATGGTGAAAACACAACGCAGTCCGCGCTGCCGTCCATGACGAGTCGTTCGCCTTGGGAGTTAAATCAACTTAAACGCGACCGGCCCGCACGTTCTTCGTACATTATATTCGTACACCTCTCTTGTCGTACATTATTATTATTATTATTATTATATATTATTGTTGTACAGATTTTTTTCAACCATTTATTATTATTGTTATTATGTAAAACGTCGCCGTTTACTGCTATAACGCGGCCGCGGCGATTGGCGCTCGCCTTTTTTTTTTTTTGTTTTCATTCTTCGACTTTCCCGGGTAGATGCCCCGAAGGGTCGACGATAAATATATTTATAGTTATTTATATACAGTGTTATAACGTGTGCATTTGATATCCCATCATCGTTGTTAGGTATAATGATTATATTACAGTCCTTGAGTGGCTCACGAAATTAAAAAATTACAACACGAACGCGTAATTTATTGTACATAAATAAATTAATAGAACCAAGAAAAGTTCTTTTTATCGTACATTAAATATTATAATATCGAGTTAAAAGCATTAAAACCACGTCATTTAGACGTAAATGACAAATATTTTATATTTTTATTAATTGTTCGTTTATTGCAGTGGCGTGTGTGTTCCTCCAAAAACACACATACATATATATATATATATATATGTTAGCCGTATAAATCGTCTTCATCTGGGAAAAATGAACAAACTGTTAAATTAAATGTTTTACTGAGACTAGTTCTTAATTCCAATAATGCTTATGTGTATTGCAACAGGTTGTAACATATATTCTGTACCCTGACTTCGTATTCACATTTATAATTTATATGTTATATGTGTATGCCTAATACAACAAAACATAATATACGGCACTAATTAAATTGTCATAAAAGGCTTATGCGCCGATACAATATTCTTACCTTTAAATTTCATAATAAGTTAGTCAATTCACTCTTACATTAAAAATAACAAATACAAATGGATTCTTAAGAACGTAAAATGTCGCAAGTGCCATGCTATTTGTTAATATTCCTTTTAATCTATTATTTAATTAAAACTTGATTTAAAATATTAAAATCATAGTTTACAATTTAAACGTGTACATTTTTTTCAATTGCATATCAATTACAATATTACTATAAATGTATTACTGTATTATAATCTCGATTTTTGCTGCTAGTACACGGTAAACCAGTATCTACCTTATAAGTTATAAATGATAACTATATTTAGTTACGCTCATTATTATGTCACCCAATCAATGGAATAAAAAATTAAAATACATTTTCGAGTTAAAAATAATGATACACCAATTTTTCATTGTTATAAAAACTCGACTAAAACCGTCGTTTTTAGAATTGACAGTGATAAATTATTACAATAATTATTTTATGTTATACCAATATGGTAAAGGAGAAAAATAACTTTCGTCGGTCTCTTATTATGGTCTTATATATTCACTGTAAAGGTAAAAAAATGTAGTATCCAAACATTTAATTGTGGTGTTTGAATACATATACGTATAAATTTATATAAATATAATGTATATATATATATCTGTGTGTGTGTGTGTGTGTGTGTGTGTGTGCTCTAGGGTGTACAATTATTATGGATTTGTATAAATAGTCGATGCAGTTTTACATATACTATATTATAGGTACCTACAGCAATGCATAATGCCGAAGGAAGTGAATTCAAATTCTTATAAACCAAATCCACCGCGGGCATAAATGTAATATAACTCGTTTTGATCGAATTGTTTTTTACTTCATCTGAAATGAATATTATAATCTATAGGAAAACCGTTTATGCGTATATAATTATAAGAATAAATTGGAGAAAAACTTCTGGAGCCTCTCCAAATATTTCCTAATTCAACCTCGTAATAAATATAATGAATTATGTTAATACCTGTTAATTAATATTTCAAGCCCCTAGATTTGTAACCATACTTACATCTATGTATACATAAACATATATATATATATATACTACACAGACCTATAGGTACCTATTCAAATATACAATTATAGTAATTAGTAATTATCAATATAAAAATATATTTAAAAAAAAATATAATATATATTTAATATTATTATTATTTTTTTTTTTAATATATTTAAAAATGTTGAAGAAGTTTAGAGCCTATTGACGACTTATTGACGTATTGAAGTTTAGAACCTTTGAACTATCATTTATAATGATATTTTTAATATATATTATAATATTTAATGTAGTTTTTTCGCTTTGGTCGGGCATTTGAGCGCGTTATATAGGTATCCACCTGCAGCTATATAACTTGAAAAACAAGTCTACTTTTAATATTATTAATTTTGTTAATCGTTGTTCAACTCGAAAACGCGATGGTATGTATAAAGTATAAATAAACATTTATTGGCAATGAATAATTTTTAAACTGCTGTAAAAACTTATATTGCGCTACTCACGTGTAGTATTTACCGCATTTACTCGTGTAATTAGTTTGCACATTATGCGTGTACACAAAATTAGCATTAAGTATAGGATTTTGAAATTGTTTCAACTGCCCTACACAAGGACGCGACCATAAAACGATATTATTTATAGTCAGTGTGTACAATTTAACCCAGTATCGCAATGAGGTGCCTACTACATTTGCTTGGCACAGTAAAAACGCACACTATTGAATTTATTTATTTATAAAAAGTATGGGCTTGGATTTATATGTAGGGAGCTACATGAGCTATATGAGCTATTTAAGATAGTAGGTAAATAAGGGTAAATGAAAGATTTCTCATTATAGTTCTACATTGACAATCTGCATCATCCCTGCAAGGGGCGATGATTAGCAGTATACTTTGTAGTGCACGTCAAAACAAAAAAAAAAAAAAGAATGAAAAAGAAGGTAGGTATAGCCGGAATAGGTACTTTAAAATAAATGCATACGGAAGAGATACGGAGAGTCTATTCTATCTGTAAGTTTAATTTACTAAGAAAACGAACCTAAATTTGTTAGAACTCTTCGCTATCGGATAGCGAGGACAATAATTTCATAGACGCAAGAGCAGAGGAAACAATCATGATGCGACAAGTGATATATTTTAAAATAACACCCAGAAAATTACAATAATTTTCGTTGAACACACGGTATAAAACATATAGTTGATGGTGTGTGGGCATGTGGATTCCACAGTACAGACTACAGATGTATATTTTACGTAACAGAGCGAACTAGAACACAACGAAGAGACTTAATCGGCGCTACTGATTTATACTGGGCACAGACACGTCTATAAAAACATAAAATTTTATTGCCATGTATACAACTAGATGCTTCTATGTCATGTGAATGAAATGTTAATTTTGTATCAAAAACTATGCCTAAATGTGACTGACAGCATTTTCCGTGATTTTGATCTTAGACCCGCTGCGATATTACATTACCCCATTTTTTCCTATGTATTGTTAACCCGCGGACGAACACGACAGTACAACCGTATTATGTACACAGTACTATTATGTCTCGTACGTCTCATTACAATAAAATACGCGCTCGACAAAACATTTGCAGTAAGCGCGCCTATACGTATATTATATTTCGCGTTTCCATCGACGCGGTCGACGCAGACGATGTCGTGTTTTATCGCGCGTCTCCCGCCACGTTGCGCAACGAAATTATAATATTATTATTATTATATAGAGGTACTCGTCGGTCGTAAAACAACTGCAGCGCCGCGCTCGGTTAGCTTCAATTTTTATTTCACTTTCGTTCGGATTCGCGTGTACTGCATAATGCTGTTTCAATTATTATCGTTATATATATATATAATATATGTGTCACACTACCGCCTACCCTGCCTGCATGGCCGTGTAAGTACGCGGCACGCGCGTATCGCAACTACTGTACTAAATTATTATTGTATCGTAGGCGTATCCTTCGGTCATCGGTCGTAAGTATATACTTTATATCGTGAATCGTGATGTTTGCAGTGTATATAATAATCTATATTTATAATAGTATGCAGGTATATGTACCCACTGATGAAACCGGGCGTTTGGTCACTAGGTTTTACTTTTCTGTAAACCGCGGCTAACATACTTATGATCCTATAACATTCTCCGGAGCAGTGTTCTTATAAACATTTCGTAATAATGTTTTTTTTATTTTATATTTTTTATCGGTAGGTCAATATTATGGCGTTTGCATAGGTACAGCGAGACAGCGGGTACGCCTAATGCCTAAACATATATCGAACGTCGAAATCGCTGTTAAGAAGAGGCCAATAACGGTCGCTTTTGATAATGGCAATTGTAATGACATTTTTATAAACAAATTAAAATTACAAAAATGTAATATAATTCAATATACTAATTCAAAACAACTTACAAGTAGTCGCATGTCAATTATTTTAGTAGGTATCTATCTATTTAAATTGGTTATTGCATAGTTACGAAATTATATGGAAAACAGTTTCACGTTGAAAAAAACCGAGATACCTCAGAACCATAATAATATGTAGATACGCGAACTAATGGACTTTAAAACAACAATAATTTTTTTGTACTTCGACATTGCACAATAAAATTCTCTTCTTTTTATTATAAAAAATGAAAAATGTTTCGGTATTATGAATGTTCCGGGTTAAATGAATTACACCATACGTTTGTAATTTGTGTCTAATGTATGTATTATTATCATTTACTTCCGCACGATTTATAGTTTATACGATAAATAATATATTTATTATACATACATACATATATATATATAAATATTTCTATATAGCCATAAAAGTACCTTTAATAAGTATAGGTTTACGCGCGTGTTAGACACATAATAATTTACAGTCCAAAGTCACCGCCACAATGAAATGAATTTATTTGTAATATTTGTACACTAGTCTAATTATTATGTCATATTATGTTGTATAGATTTTGAAAAATAATAACAATTATTGTTGCTATTCGTGCGTTAAGTACCTAATAATCATTATATATAAAAATATGAAGTATATCGTGCGTTGGAATAATAATAATAATATAATATAGTCGCCAGATTTTGTATATAAACCACGTATATAATAAGATATAGATAAATAATATAAGTAGCCTGCAGGTATACATATTATTATGATAAATGTATTTACCTTTTTAAATTTAAATTAATAGATATACAATATAGATTGAAAATAACGGTTTGCATTATATAATAGCCAATATTAAATAGTTACTAAATAGTAGGCAAATAAACTAATAAATTGCTAATATATAACGACTAACAAGTATCGAACGCAACTGCGTTATTGTTGCCGTTATTATTTCCGAATATTAGCTGTATTTTGGAAATTTGGTTATATTTTGACAAACGCTTTCATTGCGGATCTCTCAGCAGTCAACATACTGCTGATCAACCGATCACTAATAAAAATATAATATTCATGATGGCTTCTAAAATGGCTCCTCCCAGCGCTACAGACGATCTCATATAATATACAATTACATGATTTATATATACATAAAACTGTAGCAGTACTTTTATCTCCTCACAGAAAGGATGAACCTAAACCACCTACCTGGTACTCGGTTTATATGCCAGAGGTTTTCAACTTTTTTTTAGTTGAATACCTCATATTATTTATACCATGGATGGTGGATCAGTTGCGTATAGGTACTTTATACCTTAATATATATATATAAACAATTAAGACAAAACTATTCAAAATGATAAATCAGTATAATATTATGATAATTTTTAATGTATCTGTATTTTAATTTATATCTTGGTTTTCCGCGTACTGCCGTTAGAGAACCTCCGATATCATTTATTTAGGGTGGTTATATAGAGGAGGGACAAACGCCCCGAGTAGTGCTTATTTATACATATATATTATATGCTTTTATAATAATTACATAAATTATAATTATTAGTTTATAAAGTATATTAATATAATATATTATTATACATTTTAATTAATAATTATTATTTTATCTTCATCGTGATCTGAGGTTATTTTCAAATCATAAGAAACAATAATTCTTACTATTAGTTTTATGTTTAATTATTTCCATGTTTTAATTACATAATGCGAGGTATTAATTGTTATTGATTGTTAAAATTTAGCTTTTTCTTTGTTTTTTTTCTTTTTTCATTTATAAATACAAACGTTATTTTTTTTAAATATTTGAAATTCATTTATTTTCACAAAAGTTGATATGCATGAGGGAGTGTCAAAAAAAAATCAACACTGGGGTTTGAAAATATTTGCGTTATTATATTATTTATTAATTATTTTTTATTCTAAGCTTATGTTGATGTAATTAAAGCTATAGAAGATTATATCTATACTTACGATAGAAGTGCAGGAGAAATTTTGTGCAGATAAAATATACAACATACATACGTCATAAACTAAACCTAATTAAATATTTGGTCTGCTTGGTTCAATTTTTTATTAAAAAAATTTAAAAAATACGTACATTAAATTTTTATTAAAAACATATATAGGTATTGCGTGTAAAAAGATACATTTAAAAAAAACTCATCGTTATTACTGTTTAAACGGATGTCTGGCGATAAACCAATAATTGGGTATAATATGGTCTACGGGCAATAATTATTATTGTTATATTGTAACGATCGAATTACACATGCAAATCGGACGGGCAACGAAAAGAGAAAACCGAACCACCATCGCGATATCGTTGAATTTATAACTTTTTTTTTCATACACTCACGTGGACGTGTCTACACACGTTTGCAAGACATCGAGTCGACTTTACCAGCTGGCTTTAAATGTCGTGTGCATATGGCGTTCGAGTAATATTTGCAGTCATTTTATAATTGCGGAGAGTGTAAAACATAATACGCGCGCCATTATGTTACATATATATAACTGCATATAATAAACCGCATAGATCTATAGCCACTTTAAATTTTTGAACCCAGCTGTATATATATGCGTGCCACGCATTGGTTAAGTCCACTTTCGCATTTGTCGGTAATTTTATTTTATTTATACCTTTATTATTAGCTATATACTACGTACAGGTACATACGTAGCTTATAATATTATCAACAATTTCGAGATTTTAACGGTTTTATTGAACACCCAGTGCAGCTATCTATATCGTGGTATTATAGGTAGGTATAAAAAAGTATAAATATTTATCGTTTAATTGCATACAATTTTCATTTGTTTAACTGACTATACTACACTCATTTTTAAAGCCTTTTTGTGATTCTGAAAAACAAATTTTGTACTTACAGTTTAAAGTATTAATTTTATAACACTACATTTTTTCAAAAACAGTCCAATTTTATTACTCTATTTACTTAGTTATGGTTTTAGTTAGATATAACAATTTTTTTTAATGAAAACTTATTTTTTAAATGTTATATTGTAATATAAAATATTTCTAAAAAAATGTTTGTATAATCATTGAATAAATTATTGAACAAATATCTTAAAAAATTAGTTTTTTTAACTACTATTTTAAATTTATTGAGAAATTGTACTCATTCATCTGTATATATATATATATATATATATATATATATATATATATATATATATATATATATATATATATATATATATACACGTGCCTTCAAAATGTACAATTGATTTTTGTTGCGGTCTATACCTATAATTCGGGGATTGATTTTAAATTATAAACGTTTTTAATATATTTTCGTTATGTGCGAGACTTATACAGTCTATAACAAAAAAAAGATAGTAAAAATCATGCTATGTATAATATATATATATAAGAAAAATTATGAAAAACATTTTTTTCCAGTATATAAAGCTAGAAACGTTCGAAAGAAAAGCAAATCATAAATATTTAATAATATACACGTGTGTGTATAGATATGCGGAAAACCAAATATCCCAACATGTATAATGTATGTATAAGAACCCAAACCTGGAATGGTCTGGGTATACGTTTATTTGAAGTACGAATTATACTTTCAAAAGTGTGGTAACTAAGTGAATAAATAAATTAAGATCCCAGTTGGCAGTTGGGTTATACTCCATGATGGACAAGCACAAGGTGAGAAGATGCATTAGATAAAAATATGTACAGTATATAAATGCGTCTGATAGTCGATAGAAATATAGAAACGCAACGGTTGAACTAACATTGGACATGGGAACGTTGCAGAAGAGAATTGATTGTGGCAGCTCAGGTTCTATACAAGGACCGTTATGCCGAGAAGAAAAAAGAAAATATTTTCATCATTATTGAGTTTGCAGCAGTTAATAGAATATAGATAATATAATACGACTAGTAATTTATTATTGCAATCGTTAAAACAGTATACTTACGACCCACAACGTCGTGACATAATTTCGCGCGTATATATGTAGCGAGCAGACAATTAACGATTTGTCTCTAAGTCAATAATGTGCAATGTAATATATTATAATATACGGTTGCATATTATTATGTATTATATGTTTTTAACATTGTTCTCAGTCGGCCACCGTGCGAACACGCCACGGTTTGATGCGCGAAAAACTTTGCATGTACAATAGTACCAGCTGTATCGTGTATAATGTAATTTTTTTTTACTGTCGAAGAATGTGCGTGGATACAGTGAAATAATACAATATGCACAGTATAAAAACGTCCTTGTTTCTATATAAATTAATAAATATATAATTAATATACAATTAACGGTTTGCCGGTTTTACAAAATGTTGCAGTATACTATACCGCAGCTATAACGTGAATATAAATAAAATGAATAATAAATCATCGCTATAACCTTATGTATTTGACAGTGCTGAATTAGTGGCGACAGTGGCTTGATGTATAGTATTATGTATGTAATATATTAGGCGTGTAGGTACCTAACCTACCTACCTGTAAGTAATTTTATTTTCTCTTTATATTTTGGTTATTATAACGAGCATAATAATGCAATATAACGAACTGCAAATTTATATTATACGTTAATTAATTTTTGAAATTGGAGTCGTTTAATTTCTGAAAAATTATTGACGATTTCAGTGTCACACGTATATAATGAAATTTTGTACTTTTTTTATAGAGTAAAATGTTGTAATAAAATATGGCGTACAGTAATAGGGAAAATGAAAGAAAAAATGAAGTCGCAGCTGTTTAGTAAAATAACCGGTTGGGTTGTTGAGTTTTGAATAATAATAATAATAATAATACAAAAAAAACAGCACGTAGGAAGTGCAGTTACGCACCACCAATCCTGCTGTAGGTTATATGTATATTAGTATCTATATATACCTACTTATAGATACACTGCAGCAGGACACAGTTTATATACTTACAGGCTACACCGATTATATCATTGTAAAAAATACAAAGATATTTTACAGGCCAAAACAACAAACTTAGAAATGAAAATATTTAACTATCTATGTAGCAGCTATGCATAAAATTAGTAATACAAATTATCGTTTATAATTATGTTATAACCTTATATAATGTACAGCACCCACGCTGCAATATATGAATATATTGTATTCGACATTATCGGCGGAGGTTAATCTTGCATTTAGAAATAGTCAGGTAGGTATGGTAAATAGATACTATATATTATATTATGAGATTTTAAACAGTAATTTTTTTTTTAGAAAAACGTAAATTTAATAAATTAAAATATAATTAAATGCATTTTTAATTGGACGAGTACCCGTGCAGCTTAATTTATACCTATGAGTATCGTCGTTAGATTGTTTTCTATAAATTACCAATTACCATATACATTATAACTATATATTTATGAATTATATGAATAAGAAATGATAATTTAATTTGACAATTTTATATTATAAAACTGTACGAAAAACCCTAATATTGTATATTTACAAACTTGTGGTTAAAAATCGAATTAATAGGATACAATGATCACAAAATCGCGACGTATAAGCATTAAACTATATATACGTAATAACTATAATAAGTATAATAACTAATTACAGTTGATTAGTAAATATAGAATATATTATCTAGTATTGAGTGATATACAGTAAACCATGTTTATATAATAACAAAATCAACAATAATAATATAATAATAATAATAATAAATGTCACTATAACCACGTTTATGTAATAATATGGTAGGTAATCACATAATTGTTTATTTCATTGTGAATTTACAATACCACAACTATTAAGATATATTGTATTAACTGATTCATTATATACATATATATATTTATATATAGGTAAGCCATAGGTATTAAAATGATCTTTGTATTTAATATCATTCGATATTGAAAATTTGTCTTGCGAAAAACTAGTTTCCGGGCGTTAAAGTCTCTTTGATCGGTGAGCTCGTCACAGCTACGTTGCTGTGATAAAATAGGTATAACACGTTTAATATAATATATATATATTATTATTATTCATAATATTAATTGTAGGTAAGTTTTTTTTATCTAAATGATTATTATATTAAGTATACTTAACAGTTATAAATCACATAAACGTATATAAAGTACCTATTAGTAATTATATCGTAAAGTGTTTCTAAATCTAAAAATACTGCACTGCAGGGTGTATCTAAGAAATTTGACAATTATATATATAACAATTTAAATGAGAATAGATATCGTTAAATCTTCCTGCAGATACACCTCACATTATATATTATATTACATTGAACCGTTATGAATTCAATGCAATTTATTAGACCTTCGAATCGATTGTTTACTTTGTATATCGTGGTACATCTATATATTATATATATGTACGCATATAGTTGGTAAATTTAAAAATCATTTTATTTAAAACTGTAGTACCTACAATAATATAATATGGTAACGAGGTCACGATCGTCTGTCCAAGGCGTCGCGCGAGTCCTGTTTAACAATATTTGCTTTCTCGGTTTTTTCTTCTTTTCTCGGCGAAATCCTATTGTCCGGTTTATCGCGTTTTTGTAGACAGTAATATATGACGCTTAATGACCTATAACATTTTAGCTGCGGACGAACAAAACGAAATACTGCCAGCTATTGAACAGTATAACAAGTAGAATCACAAATATATATATATATATATGGTCAGATTTTAAGGGCAAACGTCGAATATTACGTTTACGACAGTAAAATAATACAAAAATATACATATATGCGAGAATATCTGCCGTCGTCGTGAGCTATTATGTGTGTCTATATATAAAACGGATTTAGAATGGTTTAGAGTGGTAAAATGTTTTTTTTCTTTTTTGAGGGAAGACAAAGCCCGCGCGGCCTTGCGCTTACCGTTGTATTTGAATGCGGGATATAATAAAATAAGAATACTATCATTGAATATATAAACGACGTCGTGGTGCATATAATTATATCATTGAAACGAGAATATAATATGAAATTAAAATATAAGGGGAAGAAAAATACATTCGGTTATGACGCCAACACATATAGGTATTATATTATATAATGATGCATTTAGAATTTTTTAAATGGGGGTATGTGATATAGAACTATTTTGTATTATTGCAGTTATAAATGGATATAATAGATATATGTGTGCAAAACACTTAACCTAATCAACCAAAATAACAAGATTTATATTATAATACGGACAAAAAAAAAAAATGATTAGAATTTTTAGTTTATGTTACTGTCTTACCGATATGATACAACAATAACAATACTATGTCTATTATATCTCAAATGTTATATTGATTAGAATAATATAAACATATGTACCTAAAGTGAATAGTGGTAGTTTTTTAAAGAGAATCATATCGGAGGTTGCGGTGGATGAAATATATATGTGAACGAAAAATTAGAGTGATGCGCCTATTATAACAGAGTGAAATGTGTAAAATGTGTGTGTAACGATGTGTATATTATGTATGGGACACATCAAACTTTCCTACCGCATAATATATTGTTATATATATAGGTCACACATTATATATTAAGATTGTTAAAACTTGTAACAAACACAGAAATCGCCCGTTTTAATTATTACAAGAAAAAAAACACCGTTTGATTTTCAATGCCGCGCATAATATATGATATAGTTATTATTACGCTTGTTCTTCATACGGCAGTTTGTGGTTTTTCAGAACGGGCGCGCTCATAAAAAATAGTATGCCTAAACCTATATATCAGTGTACACATGTCTATAGCAATATAATATACGTGCAGCGAGATTGCGAGAACAATAGAAATAATATTTATTACATATTATTGTTATGTATAAGATATAACAATTAACAGTCTGCGGCAGTTCGCATGAAGAATTATTGTGAAACACGCCGTTTCTGCTGCGATATAAAACACGCGTATTTGTTTAATTATTATACAAATATACGACGATATAATATATGTGGTATTATTTATATATTCATCTGATGAAAAACTTTGGTAGGTAGGTATACTTACGGAAATTATCCATTAGCATGCAGTACATGGATAGTACACTAATATACATATATGTTAGGAATTAACATAATATATAGCCACATGGACGGTAGAAATTGTGTGACGAAATATTAAATGAAATGAGAATTTGAACATGCCAACCTGCGGATTATATTGGTATAAATGTATAATCAGTAATTATCATAAACTTTTCAAAAATGTATGAAACGAGTACGATTCGTCAGCAGAAAATAAATTATTGTTTCTAAATTTCAATATATAATCCATCAATTGGCTAATTTTTGATTGCTTTTCTTTCGGCATTATTTTTTTAAATATGAAACAATATAACACGTACATACAACTTAACGCATTGAAACATTTTAACCATTACTGGAAAATAAAAATATTGCTGAAAACTATTTCCTCTGGTTTATCGAACGTCGTAGCTTACTGTTGATTATTTATTATGTTAATAAAAATAAAAAAAATTGTTTAATATTTTAGAAAAGCGATTTTGCTCTTAAACTATTTAAAATGTGTAAAAAAATTTAAAATTCGAAAATAAACAATAATATATGTATAATGTTTGAAATACATACATCTATTGAAAAATGCATAAATATACAAAAATAGATGTGTGCTAGAAAATTTTAAATGTAAAATCAATTTATATCGAATCAGATTTTTCTGAAATTATTTTCCGAACGAATATACATTTGGTATTAAGTCCCTGCAGATTATTTACTAATGATTATAAGACGTATTTTATAGCGGTATCACATAAGTATTAATTTTGATTACAATTAATAATAATACTAATAATTTGCGATGGCATTAATAATAATAGCCAAACATAGGTTACAATGTTTATTATCAGCCGACAAATGCAAAGAAACCATAAGAAAGTGATTTTTTTTCACACTAATATTTAAAAACCCACTCGACGGCATTTCGATAGAAAATTTTGTTCGACAGGTATTACGCGATATATATCAAATCCATATTTCCGGTGCAGTCACTTGCTTGTTTCGACGATATGGAGACTTTCGTCGATCGTTTCTCGTTTAGCGGCGCCACGACGCCGCGCCTGTGCCAAGTCAGAACTCGCGAAATAGACTTATAATAGGGAAAGCGGTTCTCGCAATGAACATATTATAAAGCTACTTTTGCCGCGCGCGTGTGTAAATAATTTCAAGTATAGATACACGCGGGGTGGTGTGACGGATCAAGTTCGAGAAACTGTGTGGTAGGGGTTTGCATTACAGTGAGCTCCGACACTTGTACGCGTGGTCGAATGTCAGAATGTAATTATAGTATATTTGTAAGCAAACAGGTTGGTACTATATTGATTGCGATATTACAAATTGTTATTTTTTCATCTCGTCATCGTATAAGTACAGAGGGTATACTTGAATATCACGTGTTATAATATTACTTATCATAAATTATAATATAATATTCGTCGTTTGTAATCGAAGATATTCGAAAATATCCGATTTCGTTATACGCTTGGCGATCGGTGCAGCGGAACATTGAAAAAAAATTTATAAGCCTACGTTATAATCATACGAATTTTCGTTAAATCCTGCGCAGTGATTACGAAACAGTAATATAATATGGTCTAAACACCTAGGTATGTATGGTTTATAGATTTTCATTCGGCAGAACGTTTTTATCGGCGACGTCTAACATTTTATTAAGTTTTGGATTAATAATCTTGGCCGTTTTTTTTTATATTAAAATTGCATACATCCCATATCATACATAATATATAATGCTTAATCAATTAATTTGCTCGATTAGTACTGCATAGTATAGGTATACTATATATCAATATACAACTATATTTCAATCTATAAACTATTTATATTTAAACGATTATTTTTGTATACCAATTTAATCATATAGGTATATTGAAGTATTGTGTAACAGAATGTTCGAATTGAACGCGGTTTTATAGATGTATTTATCGCTGTTGGCGACCGTTCTGGGATATTATAGGATTATAATATATTAAATACTTTTGTGTAATATAACCTAACGCGAAATAACAAGACGCAGCAGACGGTTTATTGCACGCATGGAGATTATAAGTGCTTATACGCGTATTATAACGGTCGCGATAACTGCAAAATGGGTGTTATGTATTATATATTTCATAATAGTTAATATTTTCGAGTTTTTGAACGTTGTATTATGTATCCAGTATACTATGTTTAGTTACGGATAGATCACTATGATATTATGTTCATATAGCATATAGGTGATTCTTTTTTAAATAACCATACTATAATCGTCATTTGTCCCGGTAAACTATTGTGATTTTGAATAAAAACAAACTGGTTTCGTACAGTTCCAATAATTTATATTATAATCACTCAGCTTTAATGTATATAGTACTCTAAATTAAATAGAAAACTTTTTTTAAAAATTGTTATAATATATTAATATAACAATATTAACATAAGTAGGTATATATTATGCATACTATATAGATTACCGCGTAATTATTTTTACATATGGAAATATGTATCGTACTGTCTTTATAACTACCTATGTATAAGTTCTCTGCCATATTTTTCTGGTAAAAAACAAAACAATTTAGAGTAACTGATTAAACACGGATCATTCGCTTATATATTATTAATTATTATTATAACAAAATATGTACTCCAGTGTATTTTTTTCTCGGATCTCTTCTGCATAAATAATCGAGAGATCCCATATGCGGCGTGTCTATACATAATATTTTATATATTATAAAAGTTTAATGCACGTATCGAGAGTATCGCGTACATAGTGATTAAATAACTATAAAATACCCATCGCGACGTTGATGACCGTTTCGAATGATTTATATTATTGTTATTATTATTATGCACTATAGGTGCCTATATTTTATATAGGTACGAGTAACCGTTTCACGCGCACTCGATTTGATACTGGCATTTCGCAGATGGACGTCAGCTAGTACCGTGGTACCTATTTTACTTACAATATAATGTAATAATAGTTTTTATTAAGAATTTAACATTTTATTACTATTGTTTAAAATGTGTATTTGTAAATGTTTGATGTATATCATGCAAATTGAATTTATTTTCATAAATAAATTATTATTACACCATCTAGCTGAAAATCTAAACTCCGGTATCATGAATGTTCTCAAATTTCTCAGGGATACGAAACTTTATAACCAAATTTATAATTATATATAAATAATATTTATTACAAATGTATAAAGCATTCACCTATAATTTATTATTATTAACTTTACAAGTAATTTTTTTTTGTTTTTGTTTTTTATTCTCTCTACACCTTTATAGTTACAAATTTCTATTTAATGTAACAATTTATTCTCTATATATTTAATTATGTTAAATCTCTTGTAGCCAATAGCCCTAGTCGCTAAAGCAGTTATTATCAATAAAAAAAAAAAAAAAAAAATGATTAGTATTATATAATATTATATGTTGTATGCGCACGATTATATTATGTACAGGTGATCAACGCGAAAACAGGAGATCGCGATACGAATACCTAAACACTTAGTCGTGAGTTGGGCGTATACAAACTTGGTAGAAATAACGATCGAATTCATAAATAATAAACACGCATAATATCGGCTAATCACACATCTATACATGGTGTCTCTCTAAGGTTTCAGCGTTTGTCTTCGCTTAAAACTGTAGAAGACAGTAAAATATATGGAATAACATAATAGTTTTCGATTCGAACGCACTCAATTAAAATAAAATTTAACTTTATATGTTAGGTATATCTATAATAATATTATATATATTATTTAAATTTTAAATATATTTATATAAACTGTAATAACCACACAAGTTTGGTGAAACTTATTAAATCTATACTATAATATACTTTTCCACCGAAATCATAGACTTTTTTTTAATTTGTCAACTGATTAATGAATAAATAATATTTTACTGTCAATATCACTATAGGAAATATAGGACATATTACACATACGACATCCTATATCATAATCGATACTATTTTTAATTCCGAGGCGTCGATCCTTTATAAATACATGTTTTTATATTAACGTTTTTCATTCTTTGAAATCTTTAAGACATTGGGTTGGTATTCGAGCATAACAACTTTCACACGCGTACTTTATACATTTTATTTTATATTTGGAAATTGCCAGACTGCGTGCAAAAAGACGGTGACGTGTATGCGGCCGAATACATAGGTTCGACTATTATTATGGGGTACACCTTTATTACTTATATTATATTACAAGTTTAATAATTATAATATTCGTATACCTATAATACATATTTCTTACGCCCGCGCGTCGACAATCATAAAATATAAACGTGCATAAACATATTTTACTATATATTTATATATATATTATACAATATGATATACGCGTAGGTAGGTCGTATACTCGACGGATGCGGCGGGGTCGATATTGACAATAATGTAATAAAAAGTCGAGCGTTGGTTACAGTATATGCATTTTATCCGTTTAAATCCGATAAAATCCGATTAAAAATAACGACGAGAATTTTCACTTTTCGTATAGGTAGGAGTAGGTATACTCGCGTACTTATTATTATTATTATACGCATTCGTACATAAACTCATTATTTACAACGTTCGCTGGTGGCCTGCAGTCACCGATCACGGACATACCCGTTAATTGTTATAATTTATAATGTGTCAAAATAACAACAAAAATTATCGTATTGTATTAGTCATTTTTGTACAAAAGAGATTAAGAACAATGATAAATTAATTGTTGTTCTGATTAAATTGTGTTTACGTGCTGAACAGTATATTTTATAGTTAGGATTTCGCAGTCAGAAGCAAAATATTTTTGTAAAATATGTCGATGTACCCAATATCCATATAAATATTGACAATATTAAACGAAATATACATCACTTATAAAATTAAAACATTATTTAAAATTTAGATGGTTACTTATTTTGCCATTTTGACTAGGTATCTAAACTTATGCTCATAAATAAAAAACTAATACCTATATATTCACTTCAAATTTGATATTTATTCGTAGTAATTTTTATGAAACCATTTTGCTTCAGTTGTAGATTATGAAATTAAAAATATAGGTGATTGTCATTTGTCACTTGTCATTAAATCAGGAACACCCAAAAAAATTGTTGTAAAAAATTTGTTTTTTTTTATTAAAAAACTTAAAAGTTGGCCGAAATTAGGGAGGTATATATTTATTTCAGGAGTGTTAACCATCAAAATTATCTATCGGTGACCATAACAAATATATTTCCCTATGATTTATCGTGAATTGTATACGATTGATACGATTTACGCGCTACTGTATTTTATAATACATAAAAAAAAAAGAATATGTCTAAAATACCAAATTGTTTTCAAATGGCCGATTTCAATAATCGATCTTGGCAGTGTTGACCATATTTTATGAGCATAATATTTATTATGATATTATAATTCATAATTATAATGGAGAAAATAATTGCAGATAATGTCGTCACAAATTTCAAACTTGTTCGTGCGACAAAATCACTACCTAAAAATAATTAAATAGGTACTTATTATAATATGTATTATATGTATACACTAACGACTATGATTATATTATTATTACATGCTCTAAATTATTATTATGCATAGAGGTACAATGGCTGCAGACTCCGAGACAGTGTATATTATAATTATATAGACGTGACAATGTGCGCACATCATCTACCTGTATAGTATAATATAATAATATGAAGTATTATAGGCTACCTACCTACTATTAGAGTGCAGCGTGCGGTTAATCACCGTACACATTATACGTGCTTCAGATTTAAACACTTAAGTGTCGCGAGTTTCGTCCCGTTTAAAAATTTAAACCGTTTTATTCAAAACTATTAGACGTAACAATATAGTCTATTATCACGCATAATAATATCATGTCGTCTTGTCTATGCGTATATTATAATAATGGGTACCCGGTGGCGACGCGGTGTGATAATAGGTAGGGTGCTGACGAGTGACCTCCACGCACAGCAGGGTTCGAGTATAACAAAAATCTGAGTGAACTGACATATTTAAATGTAAGTTTGTCAGATCCTTTGGGATAGACTACCACATGCCCCTAAAAAAAATTGGTTAGACACTATATTATAGCTAATAATCTACCGGCTATGTATTTTTAGAACATGTTATATGTACAATATACTCATCAATAATACATCATACAATCAATAAACACATTAACTTAATCATTAAACTCGTGTATAAATTCCGTCTAAAACTAATCTGGACCTGTAGCCTCAAATTATAAGGAAATTCCAAAAATCCGATCTGAAGAAAACCATCTTTTCAAAAAGAAAAGTTCTCCGTGTTACGCATAACCAATCAAGATTCTTCACAGCAAACGAATTCTATAAGAAGTTCATAACTCGCATTGACCTATAATCTGTATTTATTGTACTGCGTGTAATCTATGCACAGGGGCCAGGAAGAGATACTGGATAGGCTTATCAAGTCCTATGGGCCTTAACCATTGGTTGTCTCCCAAAGCCCATAAAGGCACTACTTTTTTCTTTTTTGTTATGATTTTTAATAATTTAAGTAGGTCTAATTTATAAAAAAAACTTGTCCAACACTGATTATTTGGTAATCGAAAATGTATTTTCTAAATTTCCTCAATACAGTTTTTCATACTAAAATAAATAGTTTTTCTACTAAATCTGCCACAGGAGAATAATATCTGTGTGAAAGAATCACTCGTGAGTTCGCGATTGGCTTTTGTGGTATGATGTATATCTATGACATTTGTGCATTCGTAATGTGTAACCTTTTTACCTTGTAACAAAAAAGAGCCTATCCGATCCTGTAAATGTTGATAAGAGTAAATACCTAATAGTTAATAGTTATATTCTATGATTTGAGCCTAATATAATTATCCTAATTAATAAGTTTAGTAGATTGTTATTTCTTGAAACACGAGAGTTTCAGAAAGAAAAAAATCCGTTCGTTTGGCATACATTTACATGAATATTATATATACTGTCACGATATCGTTATGTATAATTTAGAGATACGCAAGTAGATAGGTCGCATATACTGTACAGGTGTATATATATACGCACGACACAGCGTACAAGCACCCTAACGAGGAACAAAATTTACCGTTAAAATCGTGTTACGATATTGAATTTACTCAAATACACGCACGCTGCTATCGTCGCTATCGCATATCGGATCATTGCGAAATTCGATCACCTATATTATATTATATGTATGATGAATATTATTTTGCCACGTCGGTTTTAATAAAATATCGTTATGCGCTTGCAAGGTTTCAACGGTTTCACATAATATTTACGTTTTTGTAGATATGTACCCATACGCTGACAATATATCAACATGATCGTGATATGCACCGACCGAAAATGTGGGTTGCAACGCGATATTATGTTTTATATATGTTTAATACAAAAATGATAAATATGAAAACCGTACTCATGTGTTATGAGATTGAAAAAATTATAATAATTTCACACGTGCAGTGTATAATAATATATAATACGATACAATGTACAATATGTTCAGACATTTAGCCCGTGCATAATATTGATGTATGTGGTATGTGTTCAGCTATATTATATACGTAGGTAATAATATAATATGTACACATTCGCTCGTTGATCCGTAGCGTTTCTATATATATATATATATATATATATATATATATATATATATATATTATAAAATATATTATAATTTATATATATATGTTTTCTTGTAAACAAAATTTCAAAAAACAAAAAAAAACGTATGTGGGATTAAAACATGCTTACCTACATAATATCTATATGTGAAATAATTACTGCGACGGTCATCGGCACGAGAAAGTAGAATAAAGTAGATTAAGTGTACCAAATATCTGCAGCAGCTATATTCATATAACACATATATTTTATATAAACTATATAATATCATTATTACCTGCAGTGTTTATATTATAATGCCTCTGTGTACGAGCGTATAATAATATGGAAATTAATAATGTTTTTATTTTCTAATTTTTTTGGATTGTTTTTTTTCAGAAAATGTTTGCGGTCATCCTCCAGTGCCTGTGAACGCCAAACTCGTCCGGGACGGAGCTAAGGCTACGTTCGTTTGCGACGACGGTTACAGACTTTTCGGGTAAATATTGAATTATCAACATATATATTATATTATTACTGTCAAACACAACACGCATATTGCATCTATGAGGTGATTTTTTTTTTTAAATAGAAGGTTTGTGTGTTTTTATTTATACATTTTTCAAGTATATGACAGTACTTTATAAGCCAACAAAAAATATTGAATTTTTAATATTATTATTTTTTTTAACAATTGTATTTCATATTTAGAAGCAAAGCATATTTTCATTAATATTTTGATATATTTAATAATAGGTTAGACAAGGAAGCAAACAAGCTGCTGTTTTATCACTAATTAAAGCTGTATATCGCGCGGGTTAAAAACGCGGATTGTCTTTAATTGTTTTCTAAAACAGTTAAATATAAAAACACATTTTAATAATTTTATATATATTATTATATACCATTATATCAACTTTTTTTCCCACCAATCGACTGACACAATATTATAATGATGATATGGTGTTGTGCGTTATTAGATAATATAAGATAGGTATAAGATAATCGCCCTAAACTTTATAGAGTCCAAGGTTATAGTTGGCTATAAACAAACGTAAAGAATTGTATTTCAAAGTTTTAATTTTTTATTGTCCCATAGGTCTGAATCGATAACTTGTTCCTCAAACGGCGCTTGGACCGGAGACCTTCCGTTTTGTGGTAAGTTACATTTGAATAAAATAATATATTACCTATTGTAAACAAACAATATTTGATATTTGGACATGCATTAGAAGTCGTTATCATTATTGAAATTTATAATTTACCTCAACATATAAATGTTCTATACAATTTTACTTTATATATAAACAATTGTATTGGTAACTCCGGTTCATCAAGTACCTACGCTTTTTAAGCGAAATAATTATATACTTGATTAAACTTAGTAAGTGGAAAAGACTAAGTTTTTTTTTAATGAAGTAGTAAAACAATAATAAATTATACAGGGCGAGTCAAAAACTCATTTTTTGGTTTCTTCCTATATTCGTTGGCATCCCTATAAAAACTCAAATGGTGCCACTGAGTCTACTACTAATGAATCTACCTATATTACAATATAGGCACAAGCAAACCGTTGTTTAAATATTAAACAGTTTTCTAATTACTTACCTACCTATACCTATATATGGGTCAGTGATGTGCGTGGGAACGTTATAGGTGAGATTAATGGTACCTGTACTAATTTATATGTGTATTAGTATATTACCTATAGGTACATTTTTTTTTTAATATTTCCATGGTATTACTAATATTTTACCTGTCGATCATAACCATCATAAGGACATATACATTAACGGTCAACGACGATTCCCGTTTATTTGTGGCGTATTTTTTTTTTTCCGAACGCATAATCAACACGAACTCATTCGTTGTTTCCGTGACGCCGCCCGTTTTTATGTTTGTACCCATCTAATATCTATATGTTATTTTAATACCCTACCTATATTTATATATCGACCAACTTGGTGTTTCTGTGTATCGTATTAATTAACGTTACCTATTTATTTTCTTTTTCCTGTTGCGTATAAAGCCACCCGCGTGTACAACAAATCGACCGGGAAATGTTTTTTTCTTAAAAAAAAGTTTTATTATTATACACAGTCCCACTGTTCAAGTACACAACATATTATGATGTATACTACACACTCACACTTGTAGAAACGAATGTTCTCACTATTACGAAATTACTAGGCACCTATGTACGTACGAAATATGCATACAGACACTCATTTCATGCCAATTATGCGTTCGTAAATATATTTATATTTTTATATGAACATTTATTAACGTATATTTTACATTAAATTCAACATTAAGGTACCTATATATTAAAACCGATAAGCGATCTTTAGGAGTTGGTGTTTACCCTTTTCACGTGTCTTTAATAGATATTTGCACTATAGGTCAAGCCAAAAATATCAAAATTGTCCTCTATGGCTCTATTCAAAAAAATGTCTTCATTGTTAGTTCGTTTCATGGCGATTGAATTTTAAGAATAATTTCATGTCTGTTTATGAATTAAGTAAATACCTACTCAGTATAAGTAATTATTATCTACGTGTATATATTGTAGTCATATGAATAGGAAATTGTATTTATCTAATTCACCAGCCTATATATTGGACGGACACTAAGTTTGTTTTTATAACAATTTTATACTTTTCGTCACTCATCTGTATTTTTTATATTCAACGACCGTCGTCCTCTCAGGCAGGTTTCTTTCACATTTGACGTATTCTATCACCTACCATACTAAATATTAATCCATTTCGAAATCAAGTTAATTAGCCTCGTTGTGTATACTCGTATACTTAACAATTTTTGCTACTTTAATTTCTGCTTTTAATGGATTATCGAGACGGCATTATTTATAATGCATATTAAAAATATAACTTTTATGATTTAGTTGATGTCTGGGACATAAATAGTAAGTACCTGCTTACATATAATTGAATTTCAACCTATATAGTTTAGTGGCTAATAAACTAAGAAACGTCAAAGTTGGAGTGCCTTAATAGAGGAAGTACTCAAAATTTTAATCCTTAAAAAAAATAAGTATTTTTCCAAGTTAAATATTAATTTTTTTCTTTCTGGTCCATCTTGTCGTGTTCACCGAATCAAGTTTCGGCACAGTCGGCAGTATATTATATGTATAATATATATGAACCTACCTAAAATCAACGGGATTGTTCAAACCACATCATATTTATTTTTATTTATTTATTATACAGGAAATAAATGTAGGTATAAGTACCTACTGTTTAATATTATATTAATTGTTTTCTATAGTCTATAGAGTGGATGGATTAAGCAAACGATTTAATTTATAACAACAATTATATCTCGCGAGAAGAATAAATTATTACGTTTAATTATAAAACCCGCAGTAAACAATAGTTATAATTGTTTACATAACTAGGGTATAATATCGACTATGCAGTTACCTTTTTAACTAGGTCGATGTTTTATATTTCATAACCGTATGTAGGAGCTGAAAAGAGTTCTAATAAACGACTGAATTTTTCAGCTATCACCTATGTGGGGTTCAAAATTTTTCTTCAATATTTTTCCTAACCCGAAAATTTACTGAAACTTAATAATTTGACTTTTAAAATATTTATATAAATTAACTGGCATTTCAAAGTTATTAAGAAACACAAAAACAGTGGAATAGTAATATATTATAGATTTTAATGATCGTGGTGGATCTTCAAATAATAATTCCCTAAATCGTTGACACTTTGGGTACCTATATATGGCCTGATGCCGTTTTATGTATTGTTGTTATGATTATTACTAACGTAAATATAACACGTCCTCTTACGGATTCACAGGCACAAATGTGGCTGTACACAAGCCGACCAATCAGTCGACGACGGCCAGGGGCGGAAGTCCAGGAAACGCCAACGACGGCGACCCAACGACGGTGCACGACGGCCGGAGGTGTACGGAAACGCTCAAGGAACCATCACCGTGGTGGTCAGTCGACCTGCTGCAACCGTACCCGGTCCGGGCGGTATCCATCACGACCAGAGGCTGTTGTGGTGAGTACCTATATATAATCTCTACAAAAACAAATGAGGTGACGTCAGAAATACTTTCTGGGAAATTATTAAATCCGTTCGCAGTGTTGTAAGAGCACATTTTTAACTCAAACTGCACACACCAATAGGGGCTGCGCAATTAGTAAATACGTGTATATGGATCGTCGTCGGGCGAATCTTTTTTATTGATTCGATACTACATTATAGGGCAGGGAGAAAATTGCATTATTTTTAGTTTACTGTAAAACATTGCTTTTTTCATACAAAGTTTGAATTAAGTGCCAATGAATTCAATTTTAAAACTTTTTTGCAACTATATAAGCATTTTTAATTTATTGGGTGATTTTTTTGGTGTTTTTAGTTTTTAGGTCAATTTTTATTATTTCACTACTTTTTCGATATTTTTAATAATTTTCGTCAATTAAAATTTACTAAGTACACACACCTTATGAATTATTTTTATTTACTTAAATTTCATTTTAAAATATTTTTCACTTTATAGATTTATAATTATTATTAAGTATATTACCATTTTTAAAGTCAGTATATAAAATTAATATTTTTATGATTACTATGATTAATAAACTATACATTGAAAATATGTTTGAATTTTTAGGATATAATTTAAACAAGGCAATGGGTGGCATAGCCTCCACGGGTCTGTTTAAAAAGTTGTGGAGCCAACAAATTTAAAATTAAATTTGCTCTATGTATTAATACAAAACTTTTCAGAAAATGTACATGTTATACATACTACTATAATTGATATAAAATTTTAATTAATATACATTTGTTTATTTAATTAGATCACTCATAGCATCTGATCTGATCATAGTTTAAATAAAAAAAATGCTCAGATTGTGAAAATAAAATTATTTAATGACACGACCTTCTATAATATAATATATTGGAGCGATATATTTCAATACTTACTATAGTTGTAGAAAATACCATATTATCGTTAATTCTGTTGATACAGATAGTAAAAAAACACTAGACCTCAATATCTAAATTTTAAATATATCGCCATCCCTAGTCCGACGAATAATTTATATTTTTAATAAAATTCTCTGGACACGAGTACTAAACAAACAAAAAAAAAAAAAAACAATAGGATTTCATGTAAATTTTTATTTAAATTACAAAAAAATGGCGTATAATATATTATTATTGCTTTTAATATTTCTCGATCAAAATATAATCAACGGCCCGTGGACGAGCGAATCTAATAAAAAAATAACCATCCGAATTTATTTCACATCTATACTACCCCATGCACATACGCGTATGGGCTATAACTATAATATATATATATTATATTAAATTTTTTTTTTACCTATATATACGGTAAAACGTTTTATCTTCTATGTTAGCCGCTTATTCGTAATAATAAAAAAAAAAAATAATAATAATAACATTATAACAGTGTAATAACGACAATAAGACGCAGTTTTTCGTGAATATTTTTATTTGATATAAATAAATAGGTAACGAGACATCGCGTACCTATTAATAATTGCAGTAACAGTAAACGACAAATTCGATTTTAAACATTATTTTAGTTTGTACGATATGAAAAATAAAAATACAATTACGTGAAAAAAACTGTCACCCTAAAATAATGTTTGAACCGCCCTCGTCCCTGTATACCTGTCGGCAGTGAAACTACTAGCGACAAACGACCGATTATTGTTGTCGGACTAAAAACCTTATATTATTATTATTACTATTATTGTTTACCGTGCATTTATATACCACAGTCGTCATCGTATATAAATAAAATCTCTTTTCTACAGTGACAGTCTATAATTTTTTTTATCTAAGAAATTTATTATTGAAAAAAAAAAAATAATAATAATAATCAAATTACAATATTACACGAAAATGCGCAGGGTGGAATCATGATGGTATGAGGAGGCAGTGTGTGGCTTCCCCTTGGCGGGGGCGTCTCTATACGATACATTATACACTGCACACGCGCATTACAACATAACAATATTATAATATTATTATCGTAACGACGAAACGACATATTAATAATCGACAAAAAAAAAACACTATTCGACGTCGGACACGTCCAGCTCGCTGATGACTGGGCCGCCGAATGACGACGACAGCGGCTGTTGTGGTGGCGGCTGCCGGCGCATCAGGTTCTTGCCCAGCTCCGGCAGTTTCTTGATGAGCATATCGAACACAGGGTCGGGCAATGTGCGCTGCAATACGTTGAGCAGCTCGGTGGGCTGGCCGCATACCACCACCGCGTTAGCCAGGTGCTCGACGCCTCGGACCGCGTCACCTTGTTCCAAGTACGACTCTCCCATCTGTACCTCCTGCAAGAAGAACCGCTGTACGGCTTGCTGGTCGGTAAAGTCCGGGAACGCTGACTTGGCGGCTCGTGCCGCAAGCTCGTGTTCCTTGGCCAATAGTCGCTTCTTGCGCAAGTTCGACTTGAAGTGCGGGTCGCTGCGGCGCTTCCGGTCGAAGTAGATGCAGTAGCCGACAAAGCACAAGCCCGCAATGCCGGCCGCGGCCGCGCTGATGGCGGTCTTCGAGACCTCGGTCTGCGAACAAAGGAAATAATATAGCAAAATCATTATTATTGATCGTTTTAAAACATGCATTGTTATTATTCATTCAAACGCAAAAACCAACCAACACCAATCAACGAAATCCGTCAGTTCGGCCGATTTCGATCTATATACGTTTCGAAAACACAAGGACCCCGAACTTCGATACGTACCTAACCTAGTTGCGGTTTAAATCCGAAACGTTGATACGATATTTTGACCGCGCACCGGAAGGTTGCAGCAGTGTATAATCTACGTATTGTTCGTAGTTATAGTTTTTATACGAATGCGACGTATGACGTTATCAAAAGAATAATACAATAATAATAAAATAAATAAATAAATTTGTGTAGGAGACTGTGTATATTATAGTTATTATGTGACGTAGAAATAACACCTCATATTTTTATACAGAAACTAGTTTCAAGTTATGATGGTAATGAACCTGACGCTGTCGCGCTGCTGCTGTATCGCCTACGACTTTTTTTTACAACTCATACGGTTAAACGTTTTTATTCGTATTCTTAACCAGCAACATATAACTAGCGAAGGACATATTTGCCCTTCACCAGACTGCAGTGCAGTAGACGAAACATGACTATGTGGATCATTTGCACGCCACACCCAATTTAATTATTATTTTTTACGTGTGCTCTGTATAGTCTGTATACAACATCATAATATAATAATTGTAATGGAGAAAAATACATCACGGTCGGGTCGACTCTACCTAACTACATCGAACCTTGATACTAACAATAATTTTCGTTAACACATATATAGTTTCTTTCAAATTAAACGTTGAGTACTCGAGTTTTTTCTTCAGTTCAAAATTCACAATAATTATAATTAATTTTAACCTTTTTCCCCATCAGCTCATGCCCAATGACTTTTCTACTTAACACTGAAAATCGACCACAGTTCACTAATTTAATATCATATACGTCTTATTTATTTGTTAGTCGGCTTACTGATAAATAAATTATAATCATTATATTTACTTAAACAATTTACTAATGAAATATACATTTGTATATACAGGTCATCAGCCTTTGCAGGACATTGAGATCAGGGTCGGGAATAGTAGTGCGGAATTGCAAAGAAACCCACTGTGTTCTTGGTTTCCGGGAACGATCGGTAAGTTTTTCTGAAATATAATACTATAAAGGATAACTCACAAACAATAAATTAATCAATTCTCGTTGGACGTTGCGGTCTGTCTAATTATACAACTTTTTTAGAAGAAGGCACGACGAAAATCCTCAGCTGCGCGCGACAGATTATCGGACAGCACGTGTTCCTGCAACTGGTGGGCGTCGAGGGATCGTTGTCCCTATGCGAAGTCGAAGTCTATTCCACCGAAGGTTAGTAGTTTATGGGAACATTGTAATTAATAATCTGTATTAATGTAGGGTAAATCAAAAATGTAACCATTGACGGTAATATGACGTCATAATGTTATGTGAGATTATTTTTTATGTAAAACTATTTTTATATTATGTTGAATATGTTTATAGAATTTTCCATTGATCGTTGCGCGCCGGGCAGTTCGTCCGCTCAGACGGACGTGGCTGTTTTCGACAACAAATGTTACGATTTCAACGTGAACCGAGGTGCGTCTTTCGCCGAGGCCCGGCAAAAATGTCAAGCAACCGGTGGTGACATCGTGCATGGCTTTCGAGGGTCAGCGTCTACGTTTTTGGCTGCAGAGCTTGAGCGGCGGAAATCCCGACTCAAGACCCAGTTGATCTGGATTGGGGCACAAAAAGAACCAGGTCTTACGTCCAGAACGTGGAAATGGGTCAACGGTAAGAATAAATAATGCTAAATATTACATGAACATTATTATGATCGAGACGGGGAACGAGACGTATACACCTAAATTTACTTACCGCAGGTGACGTGATAACGAAACCTACGTGGGGGAAAGATCAACCGAATAATTACAACGGCGAACAGAATTGCGTGGTGCTCGATGGAGGCCGTGAATGGTTGTGGAACGACGTGGGATGCAATTTGGATTATTTACATTGGATTTGTCAATACAGTGAGTGTGTTGATACAACGCGTAACCTAACCCAACCCGTAGATAGAGATTCTCCACACCGAATAATAACAGATTTTAAAAATTAATTTTTACTTATTTTTTTTACGTGCAGCACCGACTACATGTGGGAGTCCCGACGTCAAGGTGAACAGTACGATTGTGAGTCCGTATGCGTTTAAGGTGTCATCGGTGATTGAGTACGTCTGTCCGGAAGGACACTCCACGCAGGGTTCGGCTAAGAGGACGTGCGGCTCTAACGGGTTTTGGACCGGGTCGGCGCCGATGTGCAAATGTAAGTATGGTGGTCAGCCACAGCCCAAAAACTCTAAAACATCTGATGGGTCATTAAATATCACGATTTAACAATGATATACCTATAATGCATATATATATAGACATCGATTGTGGCCCATTGAGCGATATAGAAAACGGCAGTATCACGCTGCAAGACAACGGTACGACGACATTCAAATCGACCGCCAAATATACTTGCAATCAGAATTACAGTCTATCGAATGGCGATGCTAAGAGGACATGCACTGAAGACGGAAAATGGAGCGGACGCACTCCGCAATGTCTATGTACGTACATATAATTATTATACAGGGGCGGAGTTGATGCCGTAAGGCTTGACGTTAACATGTTATAATAAGAGGGCTAAGATGAATTTAATTTATTTACTTATCACACAATTTTATTTTTCCAATCGAGTTAAATTATAAAAAAATATTGCATGTTTTTTTAATATATGAACTTAGTTAGGACTATATTCGTTTTTAAAAGAGATAAAAATAATATTGACATATTTATATAAATTATAAATGCACACAATCAATCCAAGTTAATTTTATTTCAACTGTTGTTTGCAGTCGACTGGTGTGGAGACCCACCCGAAGTGCAGGGAGCCACAGTCACCGCTACAGGTCGCAAAGCTGGATCCGTTGCCGTCTATTCATGCAATCAAGGATTCGTGGCCGTCGCCGGACAGCAGGTTGGTGTAGTGTCCGTCGTGCTATATGCCATACTGTTTTTACCGGGAATTTACGATTACACAATATTACGGAATTTATTATTATTTATTTATCTATAAAGGAGCTGAAATGCGGACTAGGAGGTGAATGGTCAGGCAAACCGTTGGTGTGCCGGTTCGTGGACTGTGGACCACCGCAAATCATCGAAAACGGACTGGCGTCGCTAGTAAATGGTTCCACAACGCACGGTAGTATCGTTGAGTACACGTGTGAACAAGACTACTGGCTCCAGCCCCACACCAGCCGCAGACAGATCTGTACCAAAGAAGCGAAATGGTCCGCTGACCCACCCACATGCCAACGTGAGTATAAAGATTATAAATAATAATTTATCGCTTGAGTAATTTTTTATTAGTTTTTTATGTAAAAAAACTATTAATAAAAAAAATCTTTTGCTGTCTTTTTGGACCAACAGTGATCACGTGTCAAGAACCCGAAGTGCCAGCCGGAGGTTACGTTGTTGGCTATGACTTTAATATCCACTCAAGCATCGAATACCACTGCGACCCCGGTCACAAATTGATCGGCACGACCACGTTGCAGTGCAACAACAACGGTGAATGGAGTACGACACCTCCAGAATGTCAATGTGAGTGTAAACAAACAATAATTCTTTATATATATATATATATATATATATATATACATACGCCCATATGTTCAAAATTGTCCTTATTGACAACAGCGAATTTCATTAAATATGATCAGAGACCACGATGGTGCAGGTCAGGGTTGTTTGAGTGGTTTGACTCTATTAACCGATGGTTACTAATAAAAAGTGGATTTTATTAACTGACAATCGTATTAAGTGAAATTTTTTGTATTATATTATAATAATTATAATAAAATACATTGTGTTTGTACGCAGACATTGATTGTGGTAAACTCACGCCGCCGGTTTACGGTACGTTACATTATTCTAACGACTCCACACACCTCGACAGTGAGGTCAAATATAGTTGCAGCAATAACTACAGATTGACCGGAACAGCAATACGACGTTGTTTTGAAAATCAAGCGTGGAGTGGGACCGCTCCAAAATGCGAAGGTAACAGACACACTTTAATTATTATTTTGTCGAAATAATCGAGGTATTTTATTTGGAATTTACTTTACACAATTTATTTTTTGATTTTTTAAGAAATAAGGTGTCCGGAACCAATTTTACCAGAACACAGTGTACTATCGGTAACAGGTAACGACCGTTTATACGGACGAACTTTAATAAGGACTTCGTCTGATGCTGTTTCGACCTCTACGTATAAAATCGGCGCTTTAGTTAAATATCGCTGCGAACGAGGATACAAAGTCGTAGGAGAACCGATAAGCAATTGTGACGACACCGGTTCGTGGACAGGCGTAATACCGCAATGCGTTTGTAAGCCTTAAATTTTATTATTATCAGTTATAATAATAAGTTGATATAAGTACTAAGTATTTTAGTGTAAATATTGAATTAATATTTTAGACGTTGATTGTGGAACTCCCGAGAGTATCGACAACGGAAAATTCAATTTAGTGTCTAATGTTACGTATTATGGTTCTGCGGTGCTGTATGAGTGCGACGATCATTTTCAACTTGATGGACACGGCAGACGATTATGTCTTGAAAACGGTACATGGAGTTCGGAAACGCCAAAATGTCAAGGTAAGATATGCATTTTAATATATATATATATATATATATATTATTTATTTAAATCCAAAACATCAAATTAAACTTACTTATTTTGACCGCATTTGAAGAAATAAATTGTGACGAGCTCAAGAGTGAAAACAATCTCTTGGTCAGGATGGCGTCGAGAACTGTCGGAGGGATAGCGGAATACACGTGTCCACGAGGATATTTCACGATCGACAATACTACGAGACAATGTCTGCCAAAAGGATCGTGGAGCGGGCGACCACCGACGTGTCAAAGTAAATAATAATAATAATATCGAGCTATTACTTAATAATTACGATATTATTTTAAATTTTAGTGGTCGACTGTAAGCATCCAGGTCCGATTGAAAACGGTAGAGTCATAATAATGAACGATACTACAACATATAACAGCGCGGCAGAATATCATTGTGTACCTCATTTCCAAAGAATGGGTCCTTATATGAGAAAATGTTTGGACGACGCTCAGTGGTCAGGAGAACAACCATATTGCCAATGTAAGTTAATACTAACCATACGTCTTAGTAAACGTAATAATAATAATACAATTATTTTTTTGTAGTAATAAGTGCAGCAATAAGCGACACCAGAACCTTAGGTCTAGCTGTTACTGTTGGAGGCGGCATTGTTTTATTCCTAGTCATACTTCTTGCCTTAATTTATTTAAGACTGTGAGTATTTTAAAAATCAACAAGTAAAAATATATATCATGTAAAACCACAAAATTGTGTTTTTTTAGAAAACGGCCGACTCCAGTAAAAAATACAGAAAATGTCGAAGGAGCAGTACGCAAAGAAGAACAGAATACAGCAGTCATGTCATACGCTTCATTAAGTGACGTACAGAATCATATCTATGATTCAGTTACAGACTATACATATGATGAACCAAATAGCTACTATGAGCCATCACCGGTCTCTAAAGCAAAATCAGACCACTCCGGGGCCACTGTAACAATTAACGGTGTAGCTATTCGATAATGTTCCAAAATAATGGTTTAAGAAAATTGTAATATTTTTTATTATTGTAAATATAAATTTATATTTAATGTACAAAGTTAGTAATACTATTGAAGCGGAAAATGACGCGTAACACATTTTAAAGAACGGAGAATACAAGAACTCAGGTTAATTGTGTACCTATGTAAAAGTTTAAGTTGATCAAATATAATATGAATAAACTTAAATTATATTGTTTATAAAAATATGTAATTATTATTTAATTTGTAAAAAAAGTGAGCTGTGAGTTATGTTAAATAAGTCATAATTAATATAAGTGTTTGAAGTATTTTTTGTAGTCTTTTGCGATCAATTTTTTTATTGGTTCAAATTTCAATTATGACTACTTGTTTATCATAATTATGGTTAATGAAATAAAATAAAACTTAAATATTTTGTCAAAAATGTATATTAATAAATAGTAGGGTAGTATCTACCTATATAATTTGTATTACCTACTTACCAAGTTGAGTATATTAATGTACAATAAAGAAAATTAAAGGAAATAATTTGAATTAGTTGTTCTTAGCTGAATTAGGTAATTAAAATTCAATGAACGTAGAAAGAAATAAAAATGATAATTTATCAGGTTTTTATGAACATTTTAAGTTAAAATTTTGGTAAAATTCGTCAAAAACACTAAAATTTGCAAATGACTTAGAGAGTTAGAAATTCATTTTTTTTTTTTTTTTTATCTAATATTTGAAAAATTAATACAAGATTCCACATTAGTTTTTCTATTTTTAACCAAAAAGTCACATGAATTTTTTATGCTCATTTGAAGTTCAAATTTTATTGATATTGGATATTCACCCTTAAACTAACAATTTTCTTATTTTGTTGTAATTCGAAAACAAACAATCGTATCTAGATATTTGAAATTTTTATCAAATATTGATATTAGTTTTTCTCGTGCATGGTTGGTTTTAAAAATATTTTAGAGCTATTTGTAGACATTTTCAATTTTTAATGGTTTTTAGTTTATTTTCTAAAAACATCGATAAAAATTTTTGGCCTAGTCAAACGGCTTGAAAATCTTATACAGAGTTCCTTATAAGTTGTTAGAATACCGGTTTAAAAATATTAAAGATACGTAGAGACAACTTTTTTTTAAGCATTCAAAGTTCCAATTTCAACAAAATTTGTAAATTATTTTCTTTTTAAAAATAATTAAGATGTTTAATTTTTATAGCTAAGGATTGAAAACATAAAACAAGATTTTTCACAAGTATTTTATACTGCTAAAAAAATATAAGACATACTCACATACTGTAGGTTAATATATTATTAATAAAAAGGTAAATTACTTAAATAGCAATAATATCTGTAATAATTAATAAGTATACTTATTGGTTACTACTTAGTAATATAGTTAAAATGATATTAAATCGTTGAATTTAATTTTAACACATCTATTACAGTGACCCACTGGACACCTCCTACTGTACAATAGATCAGTACCAACTTACTCACCTTTTTTTTTTTTATAATGATGGGTAAAAAAATCAATATTTCACATACCTATTTAAAGATGAAACCTACTCATGAATGAAATAACAATTTTTTAATATTTTAACAACATTTTGAAGAAAATATTCTGCTTTAGGTAAAAAATATAAAAATGCTGGGACATTAAAAATAAATAGTTAATAGGAGTGGTTTCAACGGATGTTGCCCGATTGTGGCCCAAAGTAACCTTCTTTTTAACTATCTCGATTGCGGTCCGTACATAGTATGTAGGAAATACTATTTAAGTAGTTATCAAAACTAAATAAACATCCCGATTGCGTCCGATACGTATTTAGACATAAATATAACTATCGTGTGTGTTTATGATTCACACTATCACCAATATTCGGCGTGGTAATTTCCAATCAAGATAAAAAAAGGAGATAAGCTGTAAGATTGCAAGATTGCTAATGAAGAAAAGTTGTATATTTACTGTTAGTATTGTTTGGTTCTTCATTTTATAAAGTGTAAATGATGGACATTTACGAAATGTTAAGCGAAAAAAATAAACAAATATTAGTAATATTTAAATAAAAATTACGATTTCATGAGCAAATAAAATAGAACAATGGTGTTGTACAAATAAAAGTTGTAAAAGTTTTGTTAAACAATATAATAAAGAAATTTTAATAAGCCAAAGTAAACTTGACGTTATGATTACAATCATAAAGCCAATACTGATGAGATATTGAAACGTCAAAAAAATACGAAATGTCATTTAAAAAAAGGCAACTGAAAATATTTGTGAGCGACCATCAAAATTAATCCATGGAGGTTTGAAAGGAAGTAGTAACTACATAATTTATAATTTTGCATACATACGTATTATTAGTAACAACATTTTTTTCGACTATATTGGTAGCAGTTGAGAATATTACCACAACAGATGTGAATAGTTTTTGAAAAGGAATTTCTGAGGTTCGTAGAAGAATCCTTCCAGTTAAACCAACTAATACACAAAATGTACATAACGTTTTAAAGTCCATTGATATCAAAACAAACGAAGGTGAACAATTTTTACTTATCAACGATAATATTAAAATTTTTTATTCTATTTTCTTGTGAAAATAACTTACGAAATTTATCATTAATTTTTCAAATTTATGTCGATGGGACATTCAAATGCTGTACTAAATATTTTTGTCAATTATTTACTGTTTATTCATTGAATAATGGTCATTATTATCCTACTGCAATTTTTTTTTTATTACCAGAAAAAAAATTTGAAGCTATCAAAATGCATTTAATGGACTAATAGAACAATGTAATATATTTAATTTTAGTTTTAAGCTTGATGTAACATTCGTAGATTTTGAAACATCTATACACAAGGCAATTTGTTTAACTCGGCCATTGGCTATTATAAAAGTTTGTAGTTCTATATAAATAAATCGTAGTGGCGAAAAATACAATCTTTAGGGTTAATTACAGATTATAAAAACAGAGATAGTGAAATAAGCAAGTTTTTAACGTATATATTTAAATTACCATTTTTAGAACCTGAAATGGAAGGGGAATGTTTTGCCATTATGTTTCTATACAACTTTCAACTGCTAAAATACAAACATTTTGTGATTATTTAGTCGACACTTATATTGATGATTCTGATTTTCCACCTAAAATATGGACTACTCGTAGTTCCAGTATGTATTTGACAACGAATGCGTGTGGAAATTTCCATTCGAAATTAAATTCACTATTTTATACTTCACATCCAAGTATATTTCAAGTTTTGGAAATTTTGAAACAATACCAAACAGATTCTAAAATAAAAATTCAATCTATAGTTTGTACTCCTTGGGATATAACCAAACAAATTAATAAAAAAAAAAAATTGTATACAAACCCAAATTACAAAATTAAAGAACTTAGAAATATATAATTTTTGATTTTGTAAAAATAATGAGTTTTCAAAATATACCTCTAATACTATAATTTAACACTAAAATTATTTTGCTATTTATTGTCATATTAATTGTATTTTATCTCTTTTTTTTATTGTAAACAATTTATTATTTTAATATTAAACTATTTGTATGTATACAAATAGTATAAATAGTATATACTATTTACAGTCTTTTAAAAGATACTTTTAAAATTGTAATTTTAAATACAGATACAAATACATCCATTCAGAAAGTATTTAAAACACAAAATATACAAAATATACTTGCCATGTATTTAAATACTTTTTATGCTGAAAAATGAAAATAAATAAAACTCGTTTTATAATAATTTTGAAATATTTTATTATTTGGTAATTAAACAGTTGTTAATAAAATTAGAAATTAATTTAATTATTTTACTAGGTGAAAAATTATTAATTATTAATTTTCCTATGTAGGTTTTAGAAGTTGGTATATTATTTATAATAATCATAAACGAGACATATATAAATGATGTATATCATTAAATATTATAATAACGAGCAATTGTTTTGAATTTCAAATACATATTTTGTGAACCAATGTATGTTTGGACGCAATCGGAATACTTATATTTGGGATAAAATACAACTACCCGAATTCAGACTGCAGTCGGGTTTAAAGCGTTTCAACCACTCGCGAATATAAATATAAAGACAATAAAAAACGTTAAAATTGCGTGTACCTATCTTAGATATTAAGAAAAGAAAATAGGTATATTTGAATTAATGAGTGTTTAATATTGAAACAAAAATCACCATGTTTATTATATAGGTAAGTACAATTTGAATTAGTTTTTGAAAAAATTATGGTTGAACCTATCCAATCTTTTAATGTAAATCTTTTTATTTAAATTATTGAAAAGAAAAAAAGAAAGGTCGATTACGAGTCGATATTGAGAGTAGTTAGGTGGTGACTATAGTGTTATATTAGACTCAAGGACACTTAATAGTTAATTTCCTTTATTGTTTGTACAGACCACTTTATATCATATAAAAAAATTAATAAACCTGTTGCAATCAGATGACATGCTTTTGTTTAATGTAGATTTAACTATCCATAATTTTTATAAAACAAACTGAAATTCCAGGAATTTCAAATGTGTCTCAATAATAATAATAGTAATAATAATAATATAATATAATCACAAATATTAGTCAGGTACCTAACAAGTTAAATTGACTTTAAAACTTTAACGTTAAAAAAACTTTCATATTATAGTAATAAATTAATTATTATAATTAAAAAAAATCTATTACAATCTGCAGGACTGTTGGTGTTTATATTTTAAACTTAAGATAGATTACTCGACAATTTTAACTATGGTAGTGGAAAATCAAAAGATTAAGAGGTATTCAGATGGCAGTTGTAATGTAAACTTACAACTATATAGGTTATATAAATATGTATAAGGTACTTACAACATACAATATTTTATATTTGTTAAGAACACACTACATGACATTTCAACACTTCTTTCACTTTTAGTGAAGTGAATTTGTAATATACCTATAGGTACTTGAGCATTATATTCAGTAAATTATCTTTTATAGGTAATAAAGTCATAACAAGTAAATATAATAATAAGTAATAACTGGAGTAATAACCATTAAAAGAAACTGTAAATTATTAAGTAAATAAAAAAATATATATTTTTTATATTTTATATATTACCTAGCTTATACCAAATGGATGTATAAATTTAAAATATTAACACAATATTTTATATAAAATACTAGAATACCTAGAGATAGAGATTATATAAAGAGATATATTATATTCTATTATTATTTTATTTATATTATATATATATATTTTATCTATATTGTATATAGAGATTTATTATATTTTGTGGATATAAATTATAAAAATGTTATACTTAATGTGTTACTTGATATGTTAATTTAATATTTTTATTTAGTGCCTATAATATATTAATATTATAAGATGCATATCATTCAGTTTTTGGCATGGAGGGGACTTGAGAAGGACAAAGGACCAACTCAACAATTTGAAAATAAATCAAAACTGTATATTGCTTATAACTTATAAGTTTTAAACATAATTTTCTGCAGTACAAAACAGGTGTTAGACGATAGTATGATTCACCAGAATACTAGAATGATGAGTCTACACAAAATTGCAGAAATGTAAATAGACTACATTTTCATCTATTTTTAAAATCTCAACATTTAAAGTGATAAACAATCCAGCCAGTACTTCCCAAAATAAAAATATACCTCCTTTAATACTATGTGGGTTACCTTAAATTTTGTTTGCTGATTTTTGATATAAGTAATATTTAATGAATAAAGAATTGCACTTTTCATAAATTTCTTAAGGTGGAGTATTTAGCTAGGTACTGAGTATTATACTAGGTATCTTTAATCAAAGAATTTGACATTTTGAATGTTTGCTGGATAAAATGGTTATTTAATGGGAATATGAGATACATGTAGATAGTAGAATATTGAGAAAAAAATCACAAGGCCTACAAGTGTGTAAATGTGTAATGAACAACTTAACTACCTAGTTTACACCAAAAGATGTTTTAAACATTTAATCTTCAATTTAATCACATTTACTTTAACTATGATGTACACAAATACTCAGAGAAATACTTATTCTATATTAAGATAAACAATAATTCACTTTAATACCTATTGAATTTTAAAAATTATTTTGTTTTTTAAAAAGAAAATAACAACGAATACCATATTTTTTTTCTTTTGATTGGAAATAGGTAGGCAGGTCTTTTTTTTTAAAAAAAGAAACACTATTGTTTTTTTTTATAAAAGATAATTTATTTTAACTGGCTATATTGATTATTATATGTATATGGCATAATTTTAATGTAATATTTTTATTAAACATTATTTTATATGACTAGGAATCTATCAGTCATATCACATATACATTACAAAATCACTACGAAAAGAGAAGTAAATAATAGATACTGTTCTGTTTAAGATTTTAAATTTAGTGTATGGGGCATATAATGTCCCATCAAACGGAATAAACGTTTTTATTTACAATCCGTTTTTAATAATATATTGGGGGGGTTGAGTGTACTCAAATTGTGACCCCGCACAAAAAAACATCAGGGTACTCAAGTTAAGAACGACAATATCAACATTCCGGTACGGCAGCAGTTTTTGACGACGGGAGGGTCAAGGTCAATGTTACACTACGTTATTTGGACCCCGCGACGACGAAAAATCAATAAGGCTAGGCTCCAGAAATAACGTCCCGGTTTCGACGCCAGAGACGGGGAGGGGACGGACGGCGGTTGCGGCACGACTGGACCCGAACGTGATATTATAAGTGTCATAAACATGACCATATAAAGTATCATTTGGAACACTAGTGGAACTTTCACGATGCCGTTTCCATATATGGGAAAATACGCGTTTGGCGTTTCGTACCAGCATCGGCGGCGGACGAGATTTGCTTGTGCAACATTATCCACACGAGTCGGTCTCCCCACCCGCGCGGAATTTAACAATCATCGATAGATTTCGGATTTTCACTTACCGTTATCATGGCGTACGTCCGCGAGTGGTCGTCGACGTCCAAATCCAGACAAGCGCCAAACTATCGTCTGTAGGCAGTTCTCGAGGTGGTGTGTCTTTCGCGTGCGAGTGCACCGCTGCTGGCATATGAAAGACAAAACAAAATCGCCTGAAAACCAATCAATTCATAGCACGTGTAGTGCCGGACCCGGACGAGAAATGTCGAAAACAATTCTATGATTGATACTTTATGTGAGAAAGGGGTTTATCGGACGATAAATAACGCAATAACAGTGACGGGAGAGGCACAGAAATAGAGAATATCGGCAAAACACACGGAAAACGAGGAAAAAAAAATTAATTCACTATTCAGTGTGTCCACATTAGGAGTGAAACCGACCGGCGGTGTAGTCGGCCCCGGTCGGCCCTGATCGGTCTCCTCCTACTCCTACTACTCATGATCTTCGGCGTGCGATAACGCCGCGTCCTCTTATCGCATCGTCGCCGTAGTGTGTGTATAATTTTTAAAAAACAATATTATCATCATCATCATCTATAGCGAGAAGTCGACCACCGCCCGCCCATCGTGACCGTGACTCAACGCCGTCTGTTCCTCGTTTCCCTCGCTCCGCAGTCATCGCCCGACGGACTCATTCGCATTCCGTACGTCAAACGCTCACCACTGCAACACTAAGACGTGGCCCCCGCCGTCCAAACGCCCGACGAAAAACCATTTTTTCCTTCAACCAGTTTCTTTTTAGACTTCAAAATTGTGAGTATGCCGCGCGAAAACACCTCTAACCGATTTGTGATATTATCTATCCACGGCGCGATTGCGATGACGTTTTTTTTTTTTAAATTTTTATTGTTTGCCCTACCTAATTAACGTTTTATATTCGACGAACGGTTTCTTTTCGACGAGTTTGTCTTACGTCGTCGGTTCCAAGACGTCATGACACCGTAGTCTCGTATGTGACAAATAAACAAATTCGAACGCATTTCGTCCTTGAAATTTCAATTCACTGACGCACTTTTTACCTTTCTGAACCATTATTGTATAAAAAAATATCTTTAACACTATTATATTTTGAAGTCGTAATGGTTTAATCTTTTTGACGACTAATGACGTTGACATTTATATAATTTTTTTTATCAACGTTAAACTACATTACATTGTATTAATTGTTGATTAGGTGTATAGTCAAAATATTTTTTTTTCTCGATAACAGTGTTCATATTTTTAAAAATGTCAATAGTATTTCAAAAAAAAAACAACAACAATTTAATAATATGAACACTTATAAGTTAATAACTTTTTAACAATATTTCTCATATTGTTAATAGAAAACAATGTGTTTCTGAGATGCATTATACTATTATATTATATCTGACATTATTCTTAGTTTTTATTTAATTATTTTTTATCAGACTATTAAAATCGTTGGATTAAGAAGTAATAAAGAGAGTAAGAAATTTTAAACGTTGGCTTAGGTTTTATATATAGCATTGAATATTATTTCTTATTTTACTCTACTAATGACTTTCTTTTGATAAATTGGTCATAAAAGTATGTAGAAATGAATATGTTTTAATGCAATTTCATTCATATCCTTGAATTTTCTAACCTGGTGCATAGAAAGTGGGAACCTAATAAAATATGACCTTTGTGTACCTATCCTTTTATAGTTAAGTTTTTATATTGTTTAAATGGACGTTAAAGAGGTCAAAATTAATTGTTGCTATTTAGTGATGACCATAAACAACATAAATAGAAGTTGTATTGGTAAATAAAAAGTATACATTTATTACATATTTTCTAATAACCTTACATAATAGTACCTATAAGAATATTAGTGAATCATTCATGTTTTTTTTTTTTATCAGAAATACCTATTTATGACTCATTTGATTAGTAAGTCAATATTTTTGAGAAAAATATTGAGAGCAGTGCAATGCTGACAAAAACATACCTACTAAATAAGTCTGAATAATTTAGAATGCAAAGTCTTTTAAATTTTAATATTGTGTAAAATTAAGTAACTGTTTGTTTATACTGGAACAATGATGAATTTGGTAACTATTTGATATAATTTTTTTGAGTTTGTATTAATTTTTAAATTTATTATTATTTTAGAGCGAATCAAGCATGTCACGGAAAACGGCAGTGAGGAGGGCAACCACAAAGAAACGAGCGCAGCGCGCTACGTCAAATGTGTTTGCCATGTTTGGGCAAGCACAAATACAAGAATTTAAGGAAGCATTTAATTTAATAGATCAAAATCGAGATGGATTTATTGATAAAGAAGATTTGCACGATATGCTAGCTTCTTTAGGTACTTTTAATATTCTTTTTCTAAATATAAAACATCATATTAATATCAAATAATTGTCTAGGCAAAGATCCGACTGATGATTATTTGGAAGGTATGATGAATGATGCGCCTGGTCCAATTAATTTCACTATGTTTCTGACATTATTTGGAGAAAGACTTCAAGGAACAGATCCCGAAGATGTAATAAAAAACGCCTTTGGTTGTTTTGACGAAAACAATGAAGGCGTAATCAATGAAGAACGTCTGAGAGAGCTTTTAGTTACTATGGGAGATAGATTCACAGATGAAGACGTATGTATTATTATTTAAATTTAAAATTACAACTTATATTATTAATGTATTATACATGATTATCAAAAACTGCAAAGTGATTTAAACCATTTAATTGAATGGTTTGAAACCAAAAAATTACTCATGTGATATCTAGTCAAGAATTGTGTTTATTCAGAATCAGATTTATCTTCATTTTTATGTATGCTCTTATTAGATTTTAATATTACACTCAATTGTTGTTTACTATTGATCAATAACCTTAATTACATTTTTAATTTAAACTTAAGTTTTTTATCTAATTTTGAAATAGTATAGTATAGGCATGCAGGCTTTATAATTCCTTATGAGGTATGGGGTAGGCTAGTGCACTTAGACTATGATTATCAGTAAATGTGTTCAATAATTTTTGTGATAAGAATAATCAGTGCTTGAATTGGAAAAAATTAAAAATGGGATGCAAAAGAGTAAAAAAAATGTACATACTTGAATATTTAAATGTCTTAGGATTAAGGTATAATTAGAGACAGTACGCATAAATATTTTTTTAAATAAGATGTATTCTGTACCCTCCCCCCACATCCCCTTAATTCGAACACCATAAATAATAGATTTTATTTTTTAGGTTGATGAAATGTATCGCGAAGCTCCTATTTCTAAAGGGATGTTCAACTATATAGAATTCACACGTATTTTGAAACATGGTGCAAAAGAGAAGGATGAAGTTTAATTTTATTTTTAGATAAAGTAAAATACTTTATTATAAAAATTTACTCAACATAACATTAAAATTAATATATTTATATATATATATCAAAAATTGTATTATTAAATAATAATTCAAACTAAATAATGGGTGAAATAATTATTCATTAAGTTTATTTATGTAACCTTTTTAGTTTTATATTTTATTAATTCATAAACATTCATAAATATTACATTTATATTATACAATTTTTTTTTTTTTTTTTGTTACTCATTCTTACAAAATTTTTTTAATATTATCTTTTTTATGGTTATTTAGAATTATGTTTTTATATTTACATTTTTACCTAACCTGTCCATGGTAAACTATCCTTTTATTTAAAATTAAAAACTCATTAACTACCAATCATATCCCTATTATATATTAATATTTATTTCATGCTTTATGTTCCTATACTTAGGTGTTTTGCATCAAAAAACTTTAAAATTTAATACAAGGTTCCTCATAACTTGTTTTTAGTGAAAATAAAAAAAAAGTTTAGCAAAATTCTATAATAGATTTTCGTGAACATCTAAAGTTAACATTTTGACAAAATTATGAAAAATTGCTATTTTTATTTAGAAATTCATAAAAATTTGTCTATGTAAATTTAAGATTTAAAAATTAAACAAAATTCCCCATATGTTTTTTTATCTTTCACAAAAAAAAAGTTTACTGAAAAGTAAAACTAATTTTTTGTGAATGTTAAATTAAATATTAGATATTTACCTGTAAACTAATGATTAGGGAAACAATTTTCTTATTTTACTGTAATTTAAAAATGAATAACACTTGAAAAAAAAAATTAAAATAAATTTTATTGGTAGTACAAAGATATAGAAAAAAAATGTATTTTTATATAAAAGAAAGAATATGAGACTGCAGTTTAATCTATGGATTTTTAAGCCTATAAAAATTACACAAAATCATTTTTTTTAACTAGGTAATGTTGATATAGAAATCATTCCAATATGGCTTGCTAAAGAATTAAAAAAGATTTAAATTTAAAGATTAAAACAAAAAATTGAGAGAGGAACACAGGCGTTTGCAGGTAAATGCGCTTATAAGAATTAGAAAAAAGTTTATAAAAAAAATTACACTTGTTAGTTTAATAAAAAAAAAAAATTGGAAAGGGAACAAATATGGGCGTAGGCAGGCAAATGATTTTTAAGAAACAAAAATAAATGTTATAAAAGCAATTATTACAAGTTAATTATAAAAAAAAATATTCTTATAAGTTTAAATTAAAAATTTTTCTGTTTAAATCTAAGACTTGAAAATTTAACACAAGATTTTCCATAAGTATTTCTACCTTTCCCAATAAAAATATATACCAGAAAGTCAAAGTAATTTTTTACGAGTGTTTGAAATTAGGCATTGTATACCAATAAACTACCGTTCTCAGGGAACAATTTTCTTATTTTGTTGTAATTCAAAAACGAATAACCGTAGACACTTGGAATTTTCATTGAAGGTTAAAATTATCACTTTCTATACATTATAAAATAAAAAAAAATATTTAGATTCTTTTTGAACTATTTATGAGCAATAGGCATATGAAAATTTTGACTTTTTTTTATAAATATTAATTAAATTATTTTGTCGGATCAAAATGCTTGAAAATTTAATACAAGGTTTCTTATAAATTGTCATAATAGCTATTCAAAAATATTAAAATACATATAGTTATAATTTTGTTTTATAAGCATTTAAAATATTGACCAAATTATCGAACGTTTGCAAATTATGCTATAGTTAAAAATGTATAAAATGTTCAATTTTTATAGTTAATTAAGTATTAATAATTTAAAACTAAGTTTTTCGTAAGTAGTAAAAAGTTTAACTAAAAAATCTAAAAAATATAATTACATGATTTCTTTTTATAGACATTTTAAGTTCAAATTTGGACGAAATTAGATATTTAAACAAAAAATAATAACGATCTTATTTATTTTGTAGTAATTTAAAAATAATATTCGTTGGTACTTGAAACTTTTAAAGTATATTATTATAATATGTTAATATATATATATATAATAGTATATATTATATTTTCAAATACAAAGTTTTCGAAAAATCTAATTCAACTTATTGCACACGAATGAGTAGTAAAAAAAATTATTCTAATGGTTATAATATTATGAAATATACTTAGTAATAATGTATATGTCTATATGCTGACAGACCGTCTTTGCTCAAAATTGTTTTTCGTATACAATGATTTCATATCAATAAATTAAAATTTAACACATCTGTTACAGCGACCCACTACAAACCTACAGTACAGTAGAGCAGTACCCACTTTCCAACCTTTTTTTTTTGTTGTTTTACCAAATTATCAAGAAAAGTACTCGGAAGTAAAAATTGTATGCCTCAAAAGTATCGACTAGATCCAATTTGCAGTCAGAAATCATCATCTCGATGTCTAAGATCGGAGCATTTTGTCTACTGTGAAACGTGTACACATTATTATCATCGCTCCGCTCGGCGTATAAAAGATTTCCCCTATAATAAAGTTTAAAACGAATGTGTAGTAGGTACACAACAGTAGAATGTAAAACGAAACACATAATTGAAATATTATATAATAGCGGTATACCTCTGCGTGAGTATAGCTGGTATATCAATAATAATTATTAATATAATAATAATAATAAAAATGGTCTCTGGAAAATTGAAGCAGGCCGAATAGAATAATAAAGTGTTGAACGTCGTCGCTGCGTAATTGCTGGCTAGTAAAAAACTTCGTCGTACCTGTCGTCTGGGCGATGTTTTTTTATTTATCGAAAACGGTTTAAAACGAAATCCAAAAACAGTTCACATACAATTCAGACACCAAAGGCCTAAGAACAGTCACTATTATACCATCAAATCTATTTAATATTCAATGCGAAAACGAGATGGCTTCATCGTACGTTGAGTCAGACATTACAAAAACACATTACCATCACGGAAGTGCTGAGACACATCTCTACCACACTAACACGAACAAATGGAAGAACAATTAAACAAATTTAACGGCAATAACGATGGAGATCCGTCCGTAGAGGAGTTAGTTACGAATACTATTAGATTTGGTAGATATGGTAGAAGACTTGAACGCTCCTCTGTTCGCTTATGCGCCGCGGTCTTTCACTCCACCACCAAACGACACGTCCGAAAGCGGTGCTGTGGTGGACGACGAAGACGTGCCGGCACCATCCGCGGACGAGAACATCGTAATTCAAAACGACTTGGCGCAGGAGGCCATTATAATACCGGCCAGGGGACCAGAAATAAGGAACGCGTTTGGAGAGCTGGTCGGTCGGACCGACCCCAACAGTGACCGCAGTAACTCCACGCCGACCATCAAGAGCCACGGGGATACAGGTTTTTCGGCCACCGCCGGAGGGTCTCGCATGTCGGCGACTTACCGCCGAACACCACAAAAGTACACCCATCACGTACCGCTTTAATCTCCCACCTCGCCGTCGCCCGTCCGATAGCATATTCCCTCCGATAGCAACCGCACAGCAGCGCTCGTCGTCCGGCTGCTCTAGCCCCTCTCCACACCGGCGCCACGAGCCCTGTGGCTCTTGATGGTCGGCGTGGAGTTACTGCGGTCACTGTTGGGGTCACTTTGGGGTCGAATCAACCGACCAGTAATCCAAATGCGTTCCTTACTTCTGGTCCTCGCGACGCCGCCATCCCTCACCTTTGCCAATGCACCTTGTCGGACGTATTTTTTTTTTTTTATCTTTACCTATATATTTTTGTATTTCGTTTGAGCAACTTTTTTTGTTTGATATACCATTTTTTTCATATGTATCTATTCGCACTATTTTTGTAACTTTTTTTTTTGCATAATATAAAATTATTGTTTTTTTGCATTCATTCGTGCATTTTTATTTCATCATAAACGCATATTTTTTGTGAATTTTAACATATTTTACAGATGCATATTATTTTTATAATTTGTATAAAATGATAAAGTGTCATTGTTAAATTTTTTTTTTCTAAATTTGCACATTATAAACAATAAAATAATTTGGATTGAACACAATAAAAATGATGTTTCTTATTTTTCGTATTAACGAGTATATTTTAGATTTTGGGCGGAGCGATGAATGTATTGATTTTACAATGACGTGTGTGTGGTTTTTTTTCTGTCTATATGTATA
>JACXSJ010001262.1:0-103586 GCA_014851325.1 Pentalonia nigronervosa | reverse complement strand
AGAGGTGTTGCATATTCAGCATTTATGTACGCCACACGGCACACGTAGTATATAAGAATCATATTATGATCGGTGGGGACTGTCCATCGTTCATTAGTAAGTAGACAATTTTTATGTTCATCATTACGGTTTACACAGTTAATAATAAAGGACTACAAAATACGTTTGTGTTGTTATTTATATTAATGATCCACAACATGAATGTTAAAATATATGATTTATCTACCTACAAATATGATTTATTATTTTATTCACTTATTTTTATAAATTTACACAGGAAACAAGTTTATTTTCTGTCGAACCAGATAAACTTCACAATAGGTACATTTGTCAAGAACATTTTCCACCCGATAGCTTTTTATAAAATTTTACTCAAAATCGTTTGTTAGACACTGCTATTCCCTATAACTATAAATCTGAGGCTCAACTATCTACATCATCAGTCATTAACCAAAATGATAAATCTGAAAAGGAGTATAATATTTTAATGTTAGCACTAACTAAAACATATACACGCTCAAAATCAGACATGGTAGAGTTAGTTTTTCCCAGTTCCCCTTCAATGTTTTCTACTCCTCAAAAAATTAAAATAACAAATATAATACAAATGCCTAGCCCAAATTTAAAAAGGAAATCTGATTTGATTGAAATAGATACACCTAGAAAAATTAACTTAAAACAAAAATTAAAACAAAAAAACAAATCAATTCATAGTAAAATAAGTCACATTTCAAAATTAAAAAAAAGAGTTAATACTTTTAACACCCATAATAATGTTAAGAACTCAATAAATATGCATAAATTTCCATCAATTAATTCCAAGGCTATCGTAAAATGCAATTAAAAGATAGGCGTCGTCCATGGACATTAAATGAAAAAAATTTAACTTTAAATTTATATTATAAATCACCAACAGCATATAAATTTTTACGTTCACAAAATGTTATCTTACCTGGACCATCGACTATTCGTCGTTGGATCGGTCAATCAAAATTCTTACCAGGTTTTAGTGAATTATTTTTCAGCCATATACAAAAAAAATTTGAATCATCTGATTATAAAGAAAAAGCGTGCACTGTTTGTTTTGATGAAATGTATATAAAAGAATTTATAGAATATTCCAAAGAATTTAATTTTATTGAAGATTTTGAAGACTTAGGTCATTATGGGAGAACCAATAAAAGTGCCAACTGTGTTTTAGTATTTATGGCTCAAGGTATTTATTCACAATAAAAATTTCCAATTGCATATTTTCTTGCTCATTCTGGAGTTAATAAAACCATTTTAAAAAATTTAATAATTGATGTTTTACAAAAGTTATTTGAGATCGGATTGTGTCCAAAAATTATAGTTTGGCGATCAAGGCACAAACAACCAAAGCACTTTAAAATCATTAAATATTTCAGAAGATAGTCCATTTTTTTTTATCAATAACAATAAAATATTTTCTTTGTTTGATGTTCCACATTTACTTAAAAGTGTTAGAAATAATTTAATTAATGCATGTTATATAAAAGATAATAAAATAATCTCATTTGATGATATAAAAAAAACGTACGAATTGGATAAACAAAATCATAAAAGTAGGTCTCTTGTCAAAATAACAAATGCACACATTTACCCAAATTCTTTTCAAAAAATGCGTGTTAAATTTGCAGTACAATTATTAAGCAATTCCATGTCTGCAACAATTCGAACTTGTATACAAACAGGACAACTTCAAAGTAACACTTCATCAAATACTGCTGATTTTATTGAGTTTATCAATCATTTATTCGATTTTCTTAATAGCAGGTCTTTATATAGCCATAATCCATATCTCTGTGCATTAACTGAATGTAGGTACTGTAAAAAATTTTTTAATAGGAGCTTCACAATACTTCATAAATTTGCAAAAATTAAAAAAAGGAAAATTAACACAACCACCCTGTTTTAAAGGTTTTACACAGACCATTAATGGTGTATTGCAGTTTTTTGAAGCAGAGAAATTTAATGATATTGTATTTTTAATGACTAATCGTTTAAATCAGGATAGGTTAGAAAATCTTTTTAGTATTTTTCGACAAAAGTGTGGTTATAATAAAAATCCAACAGCCAGAACAATCAGAACTTCGATTAGAAGTAATTGTATTTTTTCTTTATGTACATCTAAAGGAACAAATTGTGAGACAACCCAAGATGTTAATCCAGTTAGACCACTAAATAAAATAAATTTTAATAGTTCAAAATTATCTTCAAATTCGGATACAGAATGTAATTCTAATTTATCTCTCTGTTTTTTGTCATCTGATGAGGACTCAGTTAATACTGATAATAATACTGATGTTACTTTTGAAGACAGTTCTGTTACATATTTTGCAGGATATTTGGGCCATAAATGTATGAAAAAATTTAATTGTAACCACTGTCAAATTGAATTATTCACGAATAAAAACTTAAACGATAAAAAGCAATTATTTTTACTTAATAAAAATTATATTTCTATAAATAATGAAAGTGGACTTAAAGCACCATCAAATAATTTCAATAATGTAATAAATAAAATTTTAAATATTTTTGAAAACAACTATGAAAACTATTTAAATAAAAAGAAAATTAGATTTCAATTAACTGAGCGTGTAAAAAATAATAAAACAGTTATAACATGGTTAGATGAATCAATGAAAATCTGTATAGAGCATAAAATATATATAATTGAACAACTTTTAATTTGTAAAATATTTAATAAAACAAAAACGTTTTCAACCACATCAAAATTAGCTAAACTTTCAAAATTAAAAATATTAAACCACATCTAAATAATAATAATATTTTCATTCATTATTTTTGGTTCTGGCAATGTACCTGTGAAAATTTCTGCCAGTATCTACATGCTACAGGATCCATATTGTCACTAATAGACTCAAGATATATAACATATTGTAACCCTTATTGTAACTGTTGGATAATGTAGTTTATAATATAATATTATTATATAAACAACCAAGATGTTTTTTTTTATTCCATTACCATACCTTGTCAAAAATAACAATATTATTTAGCTTGTGTAAGTGTACCTTGAAATATGATGTATTTTAATTTTTAGGCTCAGTAGTAAAGATTAATTCAGTACTTTTAAAAGTGTACAATATTTCATTGTTGAAATCAATTTTATAAATTTTGAACTACAAAATAGTTTTAAACTATAAATTTGATAAATTTTGTTTAAATTCAAACTTTAAATGCTTATAAATAAATTTGTGACTATGTATTTTTAATATTTTTCAATTTGTAAGAACTAAGAGTTGTATTACTGGATTAACGTAAGTCGTGTTTAAATCGTGGTAAATTGGTTTGTAAACTGAAATAAATCTTAAGACTTAACAGTCTATAAAAACAAGAAAGTAGAAAATCGAAAATAATACCACCGTGATTAGTTGATAATATTTTGATAATAATTTTCGATAATAATAGTTGATTACAAACGCGATAAACAATTTATTGTGGTTGCTATAATTAAAAGCGGTTGATTGGTACAACGCCATCTATAGGCAACCCGTTAAAATATAATTTTAGTCGCCGAATACTCCTATGCCATGGGCTATCCGTCTATTCTATAATCAATGTTAATATCAAATAGTTTTTATTTAAAAAAAAAAAAAAAAATGCTTAATTAAATCCCCGAATAAAATAAAACATAATATTCAGAAAAATATACACTATCTAAACTTGACAACATAGCCTAAAACAACGTTCGTAATCGTTCATTTTTCTGCTAAAAAGAAAATTATTTGATAAGTAACATTTGTTTGCAATCGCGTTACAACCATTTATTATACAAACCTACCTATTATTGACTTTGTACATACTTAGTACCTACTTACCTAGTTAAAAGTAACATGAATTTTGATCGGTTATGTAATGTTTTAATTTTATAAATGTTCAAAAATAAAAGTGTATTAAGAACATAACTTTTGTACATTTGCATGGCAAAAAACTGGTGTAGTAAAGTAATTCTTAATTTTTAATTTTCAAATAATTGTCACATGTGACACTATGGCCCATGCTCCTCTACCTATGAAAATGTAATTATTTTTTTTTTTTTTTTAAGAATGACGTGTGGATGTTCTCCTCACGCACAGACACACCTTAATAGTCAATAGGTAATTTTATTCTAATTTTTATATTTTTACTAGCTGTACTGCCCGGCATAAAGTAAGAATTATCCTCAAGTGATTTACATGCGACTAAGCCAAAATGGGTAGGCAATCCGACTGTGTCGTGTGGACAATATGCCAGTAGTAATTATCAGGTAGTTAATCCATCTGAAGTAAATTAAATCAGAGTTATAGATGTGCCATAGATTTGCTTTTTTTATAAAATTATTTGTAAAAAAATATATATTCCATATTTCTACTAATGATAAAAATAATAAAATATTTAACCAAAGCAACCCTATAAATAAATAAAGATTAAACATAAGAAAAAAAGCAATTTCAACATTTTCATTATTTATCAATTTTTCAGGTAACTTCTTCTAATTTTCTTTCCATAAAAACCTTATGCGAACTTTTACACATTCAAAAAAAAAAAATGAACCAAATCAGTCCTATTTTCAAATTATGCGTTTCCCGACAACAGCATTTCATTTTTATATAGATAGATAGATAGTGCCACTAGTAAGATGTATTAGTGGTTAGGATGATGTGTAACTATCATCCCCTATATCTCATTTAAATTTTATTGTGACAAAAAATAGCCTATATTTTTCTCCAAGGTTCCATTTATCTATCAGTGTTGTGCGTTATCTAAATAAAATAAATGCACACTATCATTTTATCTTATGTAGATAAATAAAACTTTTATCTGATTTTCTGTAGATAATTAGATAACTGTTTAATTAATTTTTCTTGATTTTGATTAATTTGATTTTATTAAAATAAATAGTGTCTATAACTAAACAAGACTAAATAAATTAAATAATTAATTATATTATGTTACTATTAATATGCTTTACAGCAATGTATTTTAACAGTTACAATTAAATAAAGCACTTAGTATAATGGAAAGCTTTTATAAATGTCTGAATTTATGGAAAATATTAAATAGATATGTAATATTTTAAAAAAATTATATAAATAATTGTTATTAAAACTTATAAAATGTTTACATTATATAATTATAGTTTAATTTGATGCAGCTATTTATTTTTAATTTACAATCAATAATTTTAACAAATATTTTAAAAATAAAATTCACTGATAGCTCATTAAATAATAGATGAATATTTAAAGATAAAATATTTTAAATGTGTATCAGATCTTATTCATTGCTACTCCAAAATGCACTGACATTAACCCTATATTGTACACTTACAATTATTTGCCATAGTTACACACACACCATAAATTTGATCAGTTTTTACCAGAGATACTATTTATACATTTTTAAATATTCATTGTTATTATACAAATAATATTATAAATTCTTATTAAAAAAATGACATAATTTTTATATGATAAATTTAAATTTTACTGTGCTATAAAATATTTTTAGTTTATTTTTATTATTTTATATCATTGTATTGTAAAATCTATCAGAATTAAACTATAAATGTTTATTAGTTATAATTTAGACTGAAAAAACCTGGTCATATAGACAGGTGCTTACTGCTTATGTAATCTAAAATTATTTAACTTATGATGTAAAAATAAATTACAATATTAAACATAGTATTTAATGATCAAGATACATTTAAATGTGTATTTCACTGAGATTATTTAAATGTTGTAACTTATAAATGGTAAATTTTATAATTATAAGTAAAAAAAAAATATGTAACTTGAATAACACATCAAAAAATGTTATATTTTACTAATATAATTGTATACTCATTAATAATGTAATAACATACAAGGAATTAACTTCAATAGGATAACAAAAGAAAATGTAAAACAATAAGCCAAATGAAATAGATGACAGAATACCGAAGTCATTATTGAAGACTTTTACAGAATATTTAAACAATTTTAGCACATTATATACATGGTATATTAATTTTAAACAGGTAAATAACATACAATTGATTTAATGAATAAAATAGTTAAAACATAATAGGGCAATTATCATAAATTATATCTTAAATGGAATCCATAGATATTTGCAAGATTGACAAGAAGACATTTCAAGCGTTTAGGGTTAATATTAATTTAGTACATGGATTTACATTTCAATTGGCTATTAACACATGTTGATGTTATGTCAATTATAAAATGAGTTTAAATAATCACAACCAAATCAGACTTAAGAAGAAACATGGGACATAAAAGCAAGGTATATAGAATTTCAAAATTTATAATTCCTTAGTGTTGTTTTCAACATTTTCTGAACCATCATCAGTTGTATCTTTTTTCTTTTTCACTTGCTGATTTAATTCCTTGTATCTTGCCATACATTCTTCCTAAGAAAACATTAAACATAGATTGCAATTTACAGTTTAATAAATAAAATGTATTGTTCATTGATAGCTGTAAATATTACAAAGTATAATACTTTTAAATAATTATTAATACAACTATTTTTAGATTTTACACTTACTTTAGTTTTATTTGGTACACATTTGGATATCTTATCCCAACGATTTTCAGTAGACCCCTTAGGAAATTTAATAAGAGCATTTTCCAAAGCTTTCTGTTGAATTTGAGTCCATGAGCTATCGCTTGAATCAAGATTATCTGTGGCTCTTGTCTTAACTTTTTTCGGTTCTTCAGTGATAACTGACTCAATTGTCTCTCCAGGAGTTGGCACTTTATACCCATTTTGTTTCATTTTATTAGCCATATATGTAACTTCAGGAACAGGACGTTGCATTGCTTTGCCAACCTTTTGCCATCTATCTGATGTACCAGGAGGAAATTTATTTACCATCTGAGATAATTCGAATAAATCTTCATCAGTCCATAAACCACCAGCAACTGTTGGAGTATCAGTTTTTTCAGTATTAACTTTTCCATATGTATCTCCATTAATGTTATTATAATCATTAATTTCTGGTATCTTATACGGTATTTTACGACGTCTTATTCTTTCACGAATAACAGGTTCTGGTTTTTCAAATTCCACTTTACTAAAAATGAATAAAAATTTTATTATTTTAGTTATGAAAATAAAAATTGAACATTATTGCTTCAAAAATTAAAGTTAAATATATAATATAGTCAACTTCAAAATTATGATGCTGTTTTTTTCCCATAATTTTGGTCTACAACTTTTACGAGGTTTAAATCAAAAAAGAAGATTTCCAAGTAGACAAAATAACGAGAAATAATAAAGGCATAGAGCAATTTATATGTTTGATAAAAATACAGAACTACAGATACTAGCTTACATATGAGCAAACCCACAATCGTCACTTAGACATGTTACTTGCAAAATAGATATTTCATATGGCTATGTCCAAAAAATTCTTAAATTCTTTGAACTGACAAAATCAAAATTTACGAATAATGGCATTATGAAAAATAAAATCATCAATACTAGAATGATACAAACTCACACTAGTCACACAAAATCAATTTTATAAGTTATATTATTATATATTTTATAAATAGGTATCAAACCTTAATATTTACTTAAAATATGTTTATTTAAAAAGATACATTTATTTTATAAGTTATTTCAGTATTTGATTAACTCACAAGTGTGTAAATAATAAAGCAAAATTAAAAAGATACTTACTTTTGGTTATTTTTTCTCTCTTTGAACTTTGTCACCAAAAATGATATGGCTGAAGTTGTAAGTGAAGGTGATTTTAAAATGAATACCCATATCCAATACGGTAATTGACATGGAAGTGTATTTTTCAAACTGAAAATTAATTTATATGTTAAAAATATTAAATAAAAGGAAAGAATAAAGTCAAAACAAATTAACAAACCTAGGTTTTGGTATGTTAACATCAAATTCCGGTGGTAATGTTGAATCACCTCGATATTTCTTTTGTTTTCGAATTTTTTTTATTTTTGAACTTAATAACTCTTCCTAGAGAATATTAAAATATAAAATAATTAGTAAGTTAATTATAATGAATATTAAATCATGATTACATACCACAGTGAATTTATTTTCTATATACGATCCCCAAGCCACGAGGTATTGTCCAACACTTATTATAGAAAAGAGAATAACAATCATTTCTAGGAAACCCATCCTTCTAACTCGTCTGTAATAATAAACAGCATGATGCCAATCCGGTAATCCTTCACTTAAAACTTTGTCGTAATGACCACGTTTTACAGGATCCCGTAAAACATCATGAATTGAAGCTAATTCTCTGAATCTGGCTTCTGCATCTGGAGAGTTGTTCTTATCAGGATGCAATATCAGTGACATTCTTCTAAAAGCATGTCGTATTGCTGAAGAATTGGCATCCTTAAAAATTTAATGACATTAAATTATAAAAATATAAATTAAATATAAATATACTTAGAATTTTATGTATAACAAATTGCACAAGTTTATTAAAGATAAAGATATTAATAATAATATCTACTATTAAAATATATTCTGAAAAAAAATTATTTAAAGAGGATTTAAATTTTTTAAATGTATGTTTCATTTGTAACAAATTGTTAATAGTGTTTCATATTTGAGCTATAATAGTAAATAAAAAAAAAAAATAGGAATTTGACAAACAATGTTAATTTCAGGTTTTTAGTATTATTTAAAATTGTATAAAATATTTTAGTTAATAAAAATTAAATAAATTATTAAAATTCTTTTGATCATTACATAATTTAAAACAATAAATACTTATTTTAAATTATAAATAAGTTAAAATCACAGTTAAAATGTATATTGCAATTTTATAGTACATGTCATAATAGTTATACAAAAATGATACTCACTTCAGGTACTTCTAAAAACTGATAAAAATTGATATTATTCATTTCTTCAACCAGATCAAAAACCTCCATTTGATCAGTATCCCATGCTTGGGTTGCTACTGTGTTGATTGCCAACATGACTACAATTAAAGTTAACATTTTTGAACCTGAAACCAAATAAGTATTAGCATTAGATAATATTTGAAGGAATGACATGAGTAATGTGTAATATGAACATATTCTTCTTATATATAAATAAAAACCAAATAAAAATAAAATTAAGTATCTATTCATCATATATATTTAATGAATAATATAATATAGGTATAATACCAAATTATACTTGCAAACATTTAAAACAAGTAAAGTCCAAATTGTTTTGGGATTTTATTAATGTATATAAAAAATAATAATAAAAATTATTATGATTATTTATTTATGGGTAACACCTATATAATTTAAATATTTTTGATCATTAATTTTTGCTATGTCTATGTTCCACAAACGAAAAACATTAATCGGTCAATTATCACCCAGTAGTAGGGCATATTATACCAGTTGTTGGTAGAACACTGGAACCTGGATGTGATTTTAAACAGACTATTTCATGCTTAAAAGATCTACTTTTATTCCAAAACACTGAATACTGATGAATCTTCCTATGTCAAATAATGCCATATGGATTTTGAAAACAAGTTTGGATACCACATATTGTCTTATATTTTACTAACAAATTTTAAACAAATTACCTTATTAACATTTTAGTATAAAAATGTAAAACTACTGTATAATTTCAGATAATTAAACAGAAAAGGTTTGTTCATAATATAATACATATATATTATATACATAGGTATACCAAGATGTTCAATTTGTTTTCAAGATCAAAAATCAAAAAATGTTGAAAATATAATACCTTAGGCTGTTTAATTTAATATAAGATTTCTCATAACTTTATGTAACTACAGCAAAATAATAAGTTGTATGTGAAAATTCAAGCTTGTCTCAATTTTTATGTGAAGAAATTATCCGCACACACCTGAAATTGTCTGATATCCCGAAAAACAGATGGATGGCAATTGACCTAGATTTGAGAGAGGCAGAGATAACTAAACTTGAGGTGATTCTGTAATGTACTCTTTGTAATATTTATTTGATACCATACTTTAGTGCAGGTTACAAAATACCTAATAAAATAAATATTGAAATAACATATAACACTAGTTATAAATTTTAAATATTTAAATTAATCTAGGTACTTCATAATAAAAAATATATATATATTTTATATAATAATAAATTTTAAGTGACCTTCAGATCACATTTAACTTGAGTCTAGTATAAGCAATATGCGAGTTTTTACAATTAAATACTAATAGCAAATATTTATAAGACATTTATAAAAATAAAATAAGGATAAAAAATGTAATTATATTAGCTCAAGCTATAAAAAAAAAAATTCTTAAATGATAATTCACATTTAATGTGTAGTTATTTATAAAAAATAAAGATAACTCGATGGTATCGAATGTATAGGGAATATATAAGAGAATATATCTACCACAGTATTATGTAGTTAATAAACATACTGATCTTTTTTAAAAACTATTAAAAACAATTAAGTATAAATAATTTCAATTTAACGATAGGTTTAAGTACTCATTTCCACATTTTTCTACAATTTAATAGCATTTTCAAACTCTATGATGAAACATAAAGCCTATTATTTTTTTTTTCTTAATGTTATGTGTTTTTCTTATACTCATTTCTATACTCACTGTTAATTGTAGCGTCTTACTTTAGAACACTTTATTACAACAAAATTGTAATTGGGCTAATAAGCACTATTATATGCTATATGTAATTAAAATAATTAAATATGATAAAAAAAAAAAAAACAGAATATTATAAAAGTAGGTAAACAATATGTTTCTCGTACAACATAGTTCTCGGTCGAAACGCTACATACCTGTCATATTGCTATTCCTAGGTATCAAACGGAAAAAAAATAACAATATTCTTAAGAATGCGAAACGTCTGAAATCGACAGAACGTTCCGTTTGAAAAAATCAAAAACTCAAAACCGAAAAAATGGCAGAAACGTCAAAACCGTGTCACCATATTGTAGCGAAATCGGGTAGGTATGACGCACCACCACCTGCTACCTCTCTACCCGCCGTGCGTTAAAGATTTGCGTCTGCACAAGCGTTTCGTGAAAATCGCACATGCGCGTGCACACGCGCTCCAAGTACAATTATATCGGAAATCGGCAGGACCGCTCGTGTCGTAAGAACAATTGGCAGTGACGGTAAATAATTAGCAACGACAATCACCGGTCATGTTTGCGGCGGCGTCGGTGGTTCCCCGTAGTAGTGGATATGTAGGCTGCCGGGAATGGCGTTCTTCGCGAGACACGAGAGGCGGCTCGTCCGCGCCGAGTACAGTCGTTGGCGTCGAGAAACGGACGACCCGATGAGAGACGGATACGCGACGGACCGGCCGCGTGCGCGCGCGCGTTACCCAACAGAGACGTGGCAGCCGACGGCGCGCGGCGGATCGGTTGCTGCTGCTGCTGCTGACGACGACGGCTGCAGCAAACTACGTGTTGACGCCGCGCGGACCAAAGACGACTGTGCGGTGTGTGACACTGTGGGTGGACGCTCGTGTTGAGCGATTAACGTGCGGACGACGTCGGGTGGCCGGAGTAGGTCTCGCCGCCAGCCCGACGAGTGATAGCAGCTCGAACGGTGATAACGCCACGCACGCATACGCTAGCGGTACGATGGCGAAACTACGCGAGCGGTGCGTGGAGGGGCAGCTCTTATCAACCGCCGCCGACGTCGCCGAGCGGCGGTGGCGGCTCTCGGAAAAAGCAAACCACCCACCACCACCCACCAGCTGCAGACGCAGCGAACCTCGACCACCCGTCACCCACCGCAAAAGATTGATCGCCGTGCGGCCGGTGCGCGGCCCACGCGCGATCTCGGCGACCGGCGGTGACGCTACGGCATCGTACCGATTGCGGGGAATGCGAATACCTGCGTCGTCTCGTCGACGTGGGTACACGTAGCCAAAGCACGCGCGTCCACGGTTGGCCGTTCAAAGTTCGGAATCTAACTGGGCGACGGTGCAAGAGAGGAAAATGAATGAATTTTTCAAGTTGACACGACAACTGTCAACCATGAATTGATTTAATATACTTATTATTTATGTCGTCTACCTTCGGAAGCCCCACGACAATATCTGTCGCATATTATTCATCGTTTGTAAAAATAAACGGCAGTTGTTGGTCACGTTTTCGTCGTGGTGAGCCAGAGAAAAAAACTATCTTATGAGGGAAGGACATAATTAAGAGAGATGATAAGGATCGCCAACGGGGCCTTTGATTTTTGATAAAATAGTATTCCCAGCTACCACTGAAAACAAAGTAAAAATTTAGTATTCTGTGTGTAAGAAAATGTCTATCCCCCTCATCCAGGACAAATTCGTAATTACTCCATCGGGGGAGGGGGGAGAAGAAAATTGCCTACCACGAAGTATGACGTATGCAACTGTATCAACAATAATTATAAATATTAATGTGTGAAATCACACAGCTATGATATTTCAATAGCGTCTAGCCAGCACTGCGTTTCTCGTAGTCACGCATTTCGCATATCAAAAGCGATTTAGTCATTTAGGTATATAAATACAGGTTGGGAAAATGTGTTTTCTTGAGAAAAACGTCGTCATCATTACACGTCATCACTATTGACTGTTGGTGTAACCAACCGAGGAATGACAATAATAAGTCGGCAATAGTTGACCAAAATTCGATATTTTAAATTCTAAAATACTCGAATAAAGTTAGTGAAAATATTTTCTATGCTATTTAAAACGTGTTAATATACAACAAAATATTATTAGGCATATCCAAAAAATAATAATTGAAGTAGAAAAAGCACAGTTTTTTTTTCATAAAAGCCATGATATTTTGTTAATAATCCTCATATAATTAATAGTTCACAGCAACTAAAATAAAATGAAATTGAAGTGTTTATCAATTTATCTATGTTGGATAAGATACAAAGATAGTATTTAATGACCTTATTATTAATTTACGATTGTAATATTAACCTGTATGTGGTAATTTAAATAAAGTATGCTACAAATAATACAATAGGTAGTAAGCCTACCTGTTTTTGTAAACATATAAATCAATTATTTTTTTCATCAAGTCACATGCCGATATCAACACGGTCACTTAGACCATAATGGCACAATCTTTTAATTACAAAAATAACATAATTAGATGCTTATATTTACTCGTTTCTTTGTAGTTAACACACGAAGTTAAAAAGTCTTACCTATCCCAATCTAACTTAGTACGTATCAAAAAATTGTTGCTTAAAGTTGAAAGCAGGACTTTCAAACGTTATATTAGCGTTATGGTTATAACGCTATAAACGACAAAAAAAGATTAAAATTTTGTAAACGTAACTAAAACGGAAAATGGTAAGCAAAAATAATTAATAACACAAAACAAAACATAACGATTAACAAAATTTATAATATATCATTAAACAAAACATAACGCAAAATGTAATTTATAGAATAATAAATACCTATACAATACGTTTTGTTGTTATAATAATTATTATGAAAGTAATAGATTATTTAAAAAAAAACTTCTGTAAAAATTACAATTTTAGTCAACTATTTTCACTTTTGAACAACTATGCGACGCGACACGTCGACACGAAATTATCGTACCTACCAACTCGATTTGTGAAAAAAATTCGAAATATTAAGAGCACGGCTAATTGGAGAATTGGAGTGAAAGCCAGACGAAATATTATTATATAGGTAATAGGCACATACAGACTGATTACGGGTGCCGAGAGTGTCCGCGTAAGACCGATATCGACAGATTAGAATATTAGATATACAGCGCGTAGTTTTTTGAAAGCAATAATAATATTTATTATTTTATATTATTGATATTAAATTATAATACATTTGTGAGTTTGGATTTAAATCGCTCGCATATATCTAAATACCTATGTGAAGATTTGAAATATTACTTGCGTTGAATAAACAATATATAATATTAGATACTTACAAAATAGGTAGTTAGGTAGAGGTAACCTATATTACCTACCCACTTGGTTCACTTGGTTACTTTTTTCACTTTACTTACTCATAAGTATCTATACCTATAATTTATCATTTATAATATTATACAATAGTTATCAATGACGTATTTAAGGAGTATGGGCCCATAATATTTTTCTTTCTAGTCCCGTGTACACAATAAAATAAAATATAATAAAATAATGACGTTAATTTTTTTTTTATGCGTTTATAAATATAATCCACAGCTTTATGTTGAGAAAATTATGTGAATCCCCCCTCACCATTGAAAAATTTCTAAACAAGCCACTGCAATCCTTACATACACAACAAATTGTCAAAATTACGTATTACATAAAAATAAATCTATGAATATAGGTACATAACATTCTCGTAAAATTTAAATAATTTACGATGGTTCAATTTTAACCGTTCATAAAAGAGTAAAAATATATTGCTTTAATCGACATATTCGAGATATTTAAGATAAAATTAGAACGCAATATAAAATAATAATAATTAACATTAAAAATCAAATTTCCAACTAAAACACATAAAATTGTGTTTATATAAAATGTTAGTATTAATATATTACATACAACATTAATACATATACTGGCAACTGTCGACAGTCGTATAAACAACATTCAGCTATAAGTATGGGCGTCTGCAAAAATGTTTTAAGTGGAGGGGGAAGCAAATTTTTTAAAATATTATATTTTTCATTTTACACTTAATTATCAAGTATTTAGCATACAATTGTGTTGTTTAATTTGTAACTTAAAATTAACCCAATTTTTAGGCAATAATTCTATATACATTTAAAAATCTACTATTATTATTACAATTAAATTCTATAGGTAGGTATTTATAAATGTGATGTTATTAATATTGCTCTCAACAATTTACATATTTTCAATTATTTTCAAAGCATATAAAATAGTGTCAGATGTAGGTATTCTGTAACACAAAAATATATAAAATTATCTACATTATTTATTTGTTATTAATTATTAATTGTAGATACTTCTAGTTATTTTATTTGTTTTGTATGCAAATGTATAAGTTATAGAAATATACATATTTTAGTTACATTTAAATTAGTTTGGTATATTTAATTTATTGTATAAGTTCCTTAAGGTTCTTCTAGTTCTATATTTTTAAGTTTCTATGAAAATTAATTGTAGTTTTAAATTTTTAATACTAAACATTTCATCACAATATTAAAAATATGATTAAAATAAAATTGGAATATTTACATGCATTTAATGCATTTTTACCTTATTTTTACCACCAGTTTTAGACAAAATTATTGTATTTATTTTTAATAAAAGGTAGTGCCTTTACGTTTTACTTTAATAGTAAATAAAATATCATTAACTTAAGTAAAAATGTAATGTAATAATTTACATTATATTTGGCATAATTTTAACAAAGAAATATTTGGTATGTTTCAATGAAAGAATCATGAATATTTTATTAATTAACTTACTCATTATAGATAGGCTCGAAATCATGATTTTTTTTCATTTAATAAGGTATTAGTAGTTAGCTATTTTTCTTTAAAGTGTGACTTTTTTCTGAATTAAAATAGTAAAGAACGTTATTATTGCAGTTTTCTTTGTTTGTAATTTTTCCTATTTTTAACATATTTATATACAAAAAAAAAAAAATATATATATATATATATATATATAGTCCTCTTGCATAGTTCTTTATGCACTCCAACACTATTCATCCGATCGCTATGAAACTTTTGGAAGTTGTTGAGTACACTTCTACTAAGGTTTCTAGCATATAACATCCTATCTATATATATATATATAAATTAATATCTGTCTGTCTTTTATACATTCCTAAACCGTTCAACCAATTGTGATTAAATTTGGGACAGGGATAAATTAGATCTCTGGGAAGAAGATAGGTTAATTTAAAAAGGGAGAAGTCCAACCCTGAGAGTTGCTCAAACAAAGGTTTTGAGATTTAAGATGGAAATATCTGTTTATAAATGGTTGCTATTGGTTTATAGTAATAATAATGAGTTTTAATAATAATTAGTACGAGAGAAATTATTATTATTAATTATTACTACCGAAAGAACAGAAAAACGTCTTTGATATTTGTTTGTTTTTATTTAACTGTTGTTTTTAAATTAATTGTTTCCATGGCACATGCGTCTATATCACTCAAAGTTTTAATCAGATTTGTGAATTTCATATTGACAGTTCGTATATTTTTTGTGTTTTTTTTTTTTTTTTTTTTTAATGTTCCGCTGATAATTTGTCTATTGCACTCCGTGTGTTTCATATGAATACTGATTCATTCGCTTAACAAATTTGAATTCATTTTCAACGCCATTTCTGATGAGCTTAGTGCATGTCTCAAATCATCAGTTTAATGGCAACACGTACATAAAATGAACTTGAAGACTAATATGCGTGTACAACTACAAAATGATGCATCAGCTGATGGTTTTGAAAAACAATTGTTGGACATGGATGATAGGGAAATAGCAATCAATGGATCAACACAATGTATCACATTGTCAAAATATGTCTGTAAAACCACAGCAACTACTGATGAGTTAATTGACAAAGTTTTCCCAAATATAGCACAAAATTATAAAAATCATCAGTGGCTCAGTGAACGGGCTATATTATTTTGACAGCCAAAAACAACGATGTAAATGCAATCAATTTCAGCATTCAAAACGAAATTCCAGGCGACACGACAACGTACAAGTCCATTGATATTGTAATGAATGAAGACGAAGTTGTCATTATCCAATTGAATTCTTAAATTCACTTGATTTTCCAGGCATGCCACTGCACGTTCTAAAATTGAAAATTAGCGTGCCCATCATTCTTCTACGAAACATGTATCCATCACGACTCTGCAATGGTACTAGGCTATCGGTGAAAAAGTTGATAAACAACATTATCGAAGCTACAATTTTAAACGAAAAATTTAAAGGCGAATATATGTACTGTTGCCACGCACCTCAATGATTTCAACAGATATGCCATTCGAATTCATATGTTTGTAGTTTCTGGTGCGACTCGCCTTTACAATGACCATCAACAAAGCACAAGGACAATCGCTAAAAGTATGTGCACTGGATTTGAAAAATCCGTGATTCTCACATGGACTGCTATATGTGACCTACTCACCCGTTAAAAAACCTGATTTATTTATGTATGTACCAGAAGGAAAAACAAAAAATATTGTACATTTAAAAGCATTTCAATAAATAGCTTTCAATCGAAAATACGAATTTTCACTTTTCTTGATAAAACGAATAAAAATACATAATGATTCAAAATAAATTGAATATTGTTGTAATGGTATTACTTAGTATATTTTAACCGTTATATTATAAAATAAAACATATTCATATAGAGTTTGCATTATTAATTTTTTTAATGGGCAACGAAGTGCATGGGATCAGCTACTAAATATATAAAAGTTTAACAAGTTTATCCTTTATTTTTATTTCAAAAATCTGAATATCCTATACTGGCTGTCTTAAACAGTAAAAACTGTATATAAAAAGTACTCGAGGGCAACTTCCCCTACTTACTCCATCTCCCTCTTCGCCTTACAAATGCCATTGAGGCTATGATCTAAATCGAAAATAATATGGCTAACGATCTACAAGAGTACCTATCCAACTGTGTAAATAATCAGTACTTAATCCAAAAATCCAATAGGTATAGTGAAACGCAACAACAATACAACAAAACTTTCTATTTTTAAACTATAGGTGTCTCCTAATAATACAAGATAAAACACTATTTATCAACATTTTTTTACAGATATTTATAGCGACAATATACACGCATGAAATTAGCATTATAGTTATCAGGGTATCTGTTTACACAATATAAATATAATAGGCAATATTAAAGTTATGTAAATTTTTATAGTCATCATAAAATTGAAATATTGTACTATTGATTATGCATAAATACTATGTATAATTTATGGTGAAAAGCCGTACATAAAATATAAATTATATTCCGTTTGATAGCGTTAAAATCTTATTTAATCTATTTACACGTGCGTCGTACGTAAATATTAAATTTTACCTTATTCTCATTAGGTACTATACTGGTAACTATAGGTATACAGTATACATTTAGGTATAAATATCTACATAGGTGTTATTGGCGCAAATAGTGGGTGAGGACACTTGACTTTGTCCTCCCCCCCCCCCCAAAAAAAAAAAAAAATCAAAAGTCTGCAGTACCATTTGTACTAAGCGTATATCATGTTTAGAAAATATCACGTAGGGGGATTAGCCTCCTAAACAATTTGAGCTTATTACACCCGTGCACGCCATGCTGGTATATAATAGCCACATAATACATATCCATAAAAATATTGCCTAGGTATGAATTTGTGTCGTTTAATACGAATGAAATATTTGACCTACACTATATATAAGTATCTACAATATAAAATAAAATGATTCTTTAATAGTTTTTTTCACTAATCATTAATTTTCTTGGTTAATATACACATTAAAAAAAACATTTTATACATAATTTGAAGTAATTTACAATAAAATAACTAATGTTTTTAATCGTTAACATTTTTTACATTTTACGTTTTCTTTTAATGACAAAATACATTAAATATTACGAATATTTTCTAGTTTTGTAAAACAATTTAAAATTATCTTTAATATATAATAAATTTGAATAACTCATAAACTGAGTACTAATTCGAATTATTATTTAGATACAACTAAATTGAACTTTGTTCAACTTTTTCAACAAAAAAATTACAAGCTTAACAATTTAAAGTGAAAAAGAAGGAACTCATTTGGAAAAAAAAAGAAGTTTGTATTGCCACTAGATAATCATTAGATAGTATAAGCACTAAAAAATATAAATACCTACTTAATGACAAATTTAATATTTAAAAAATAATTAAAATATTTTATTTTTTAAAACTCTTAATATCAGTTACCGTTTCACTTGCCTGCGAGACCTTTATTATTATTTTATTTTTTTTAAATTGCTATTCGTTGTTAATCTTAACTATTGTTGATTAGTTAGTAGCAAGTACCTATAATAATTTTATTTATTTTGCTATTATATTCATTATTTATTCTTTGGGATATTAAATAGACAATCGGTGATTATAACTCATAATTAAGGTCTGGTGTCATTGCAAAACAATTAGTATGACTTCCTATAAATTTTTTATACTGAAAAAATATGATAAAACATGATAATTTCAACTGTTTAGGCATAAAGTTTTAGAAAATTATAATGAAGTTCAAAATTCTATTTAATTGTTTTGAAATGCATATTTTTAAGAATGTTCTAATTTCTAATGGCCTATAGTGTTGACGACCCTTCAACGAAAACTTTCGCCTATACTCTGTTCAGCGAGAGAACGCGTCGCGGACCGATAAAAATCGACTCTTCTGGGTAAAAAAAAGTCCATAGCTAAGTTAGTAGTGTAAGCACAATGTGTCTTTACAAAATTTTAAAATTGATTATACTTGAATAAGTATTACAATAACAACATCGTATTATTAGATAAGTATAGGTGTTATCATTGGTTTAGAATATTCCTTTTATCCTCGCTCACTGCTCACGTTAGTATTGTAACATATGGATATAAGTAATTAAAAAAAATTATGCTTAGTTGTAGTTGCTTAAATATTATTATTTTATTTAAATGATTAATAATATTTATTACATAACTAATAGCCGATTATAGACATTAGGTATAACTTTGTATGAAACTTATTCACCTTTTAATATACTGAAATACTTAATTAATATGTTATTTACCATACATAGGAATAATAACAATAATTTAACCAAATGTAACACATTTAAGATAAAGAAATTAAGAAATACAGTATTAATATAATATAATGTAGAAATATTGAATAAACTATTCATGATAATGATAAATTATAAGCAAATACTACATAGGTATACTACACTATACTATATTAGAATGTATCATATAACATTGAACAATTGATTAATAATCATAGGTAATATTATTATGCAGGTATACAATTCAAAATTATATCTTCAAAAAACATAACAATACTAATAGCTTCCACAATAATTCTAAAAACTGATGATATCATCAATTTTAATTTTTTAAATACAATAATGGTTTCACAGTGGCTTATAGGTTATATTTTAATAGATCTGTTGGAAATGCAGGTGTTTATTTTTCTAAAATAATTTAATGAATAATGTAAGTATAGGATATTTTGAGTAGGTATTAAAAATTAGAAAAATTAATTTTTGATAAATGGACGGATTTAATAAATACCGTAAATTTTAAAATTCTTTATTAAAAACTGATTACTCGTGTAGTGTGCCGAAATACGCAATATTGTTAAATTATCATATGTTAGCTCAATTAAAATGATAATGAAATTTAGAAATATATAAGTAGGTGGTTCCCTTCAATATCGATTATAATATTATGTATCGAGATACATAAATATATTGTAATCAAAACCTAAAAAATCAAGTTACCTATATAATATTATAATTTTAGAGGATAACTAATAGAAAATACTGAGAGAGTTTACCAATTGGTGGATTGTAAACAAATGTTTTATAATCTTTGAAATAAATTCAATTTTTAAATTTATATTGTATTATAGTTTTTATATAAAAAAAGTCATTAGGCAAAATCATTATCAATAAATACATGCGATATACGTTCAATGCAAAAATGTGAGCTTTTATTATTACGTTACAATACTACGTTACGTATTTTTAGTAATACTTTACTTATCAATACATTAAATTTTTTTAATATATATCAAACACTTAATACCCCAGCCGGCCACCCACCAATTAAAAATATCCGAGTGATTTACCTGCTCATGATCTATAAGACTGGGCACAGACATGCAATGGGTCCGAAACATAAACAATAATATTATATAATATAACATGATATTTTAAACTCAACACACCATTTTAATATATTATTTTCCATTTTTTTTTTAGATTATAGGTAACTGTTATCAATTGTACTACTGTGTAGTTGAAAAAATTTGATTTAACATTTTTAAAAGATTTATCATTAGATGCAATTAAATATTATAATTTAAAAAGTGCATGAAAATCATATTATTATTTTATTACTTAAATAAAAAAATAGTATTTTATAAGAATATAAGCTTAATTGGTTTATATAATTTAGTCAGATAATTATAATGAATAAAGTTTATTAAATTATAAGTTAAACATATAAAAAAAAAATTGAATTGGTAACATGATTTAAGGCCGCATTTTAAATAAACTTAAAACATTTAGGTAATTCATATTCAAAAGCAAAATATAACAATTGTATTTTGTCAATTTAATACGTTTTGCCATCATAATGTCATACAAATTGAAGATATAAAATTATGTTTTAAATAGTTGGTCTTGGCCACTTCATATAATTCAAGTAAAAACAATTATTAAAAATGTATAAAGACATACATCTAAGTAGGTAGTAGGTACAATTAATGAAATTTTATAAATTATTTGTATTTGTAATATTTTAATAATATTATAATAATGGTTAATGAGCTTCACTAAAAATTTAAGTATGATAAAATTTTTTTTTATTATTTAAATATTTTTATAATATTGTTATTAAAATATTAAATTTGTATTTAATTATTTATTCCGTCATACGTGTTATCGTAGGTATATACCTTAAAACAAGTTTCTCAAATCTTCGTCTAAATTGATCAAAATTCAAAACGTAATACTGTTACAGGTACAATGCTAGAATTAAATAATATAGTTATCATATATAGAGAATGTGAAGAGAGAGACATAGTATTATATTTAAATTTGTTTTTAAATATTTTTACGTACTTAAACTAATTTTACAATAGTAGATCAACAGATTTTGATAAAACAAATACATTTTAGAATACCTATATAGTTTTTCCAATTCTAGTACTCATTTTAATACATGTAAATCAATTAAACTATGATATTATAATATATTATAATATTAAAAATGTTATATTAAACAAACAAACAAATGTTATATTAATTGACTTTTGATTCATGACAAGTCCATTTGATCGTTTTAATGTAAATTAATAATAGTTAATTTATAGAATTTATCAGTTATCTAATAAATATAATTATATAATGATTTCCAACTTGAACCATGCCTTAAACTAACTACCTATCTAATATTATTATATCGTTTCTTTATTAGATATAGGTCAACAAATTAAAATATCAATACATTAAGAGAGATTGGTACGAAATTATGATCTTTCAAAATAGATTTATATTTAATTCAACGGGACAAATTATTTACATAAATACTTTCATGGATAAGCTAGGTAATAAAATAGCCAAATTGTTACAGTCTTATTAGTAGGTAGGAACTAAAAATGTTATGTCATGCGATCATAATAATATTATATTTCTATGGTTTTACTAATAAAAACTTAAATTTAACACAAACGCAACGCGGGATATTCACTTAAATATCTAACATTAATAGTTGGTAACACCTAAATATTTGATGAAAAATACTTTCAATTAAATAGACCAAATCTAAACTAAACAAAAGTTAATATCTTAATGTTTATTTAGGTGCCGATGTTGTTGCATTTGCAGCATTTCTTTTACTGTTCCAATTCATTACTAAGTAAGTTTTAAATGCGTTTCATATAAGTAAGAACGAATTAAAATCTAAAATTTGTTAGTACAATTTTTTGAAATTAATTCAATTTTAATGACATTTTATTGAATTATTTATTTACAAAACATTTTACTATAAATAACTATTTTTCAATTTCGTTCACGTTATTTTACTTTGGTTTTTTTAATTGGCTCCAAATTGAAGAACGTTTGAATATGTGCATTTAAAATAAGCACTTATAGGTAGTCGAATTCAATTATGTCCCGGTACCCATTAGTTTAGATTGTTAATATAAAATAACAATTTATTTTTTTTTCAAATGTAAATATTATTTAGGAAAAAAAAAGATAAAAATAAATGTGAAATGATTTTTATTAAATATTGATTCGAAATATTTATACTGTTAACTGTACCTAAAAGTGTAAAGTAAAAAAGTAAAATAAATAAATTAATAACAATGAATATAAGTTCAATTTTCAGTATTTTTTAGTGCGACACTGCAATCAGTTTTACTACTACAACATCCGTACCCTAATAATTATTCTAATTTGCTATTATTTTTATAAGATATGACGTAACATAGCTTTATGTAAAAATCATCTTTAAAACGAGACACTCACATTTTTTTGTATATAATATAATATATTATTTTAACGAATCATTTAGAAATAATCACTTTAAAACAACATTATCGTAAGACGTTCGTAAAACGAATCATAAATAATATAATACAATATAATATGGTTCACACGATAATGATCACGGTTTTCAAGACCGTGATTAGTACCTTGACCAATTTAACAACAATCAGATAATATTTAATTGATAAATAATAATAATAATATGTATAGCAGTTCATTTTTTTTAATTTTTTTTTTTTAGCACTACTAATACCGATGCTCATATCGTTTAAAGTAGCGCGTGAATTTTCCTATAACAATAACACTAAATCGAAGGGTTTGCTGCAGAAACCAAATAATTCCACTTTTTTTTTAAAATGCACTTTTTTACGGAATATAACTAAGAAAAAATACCTTACAAGTTGCAAGAATTGGATACTCATCCGATCAGCGCGATAAATAAATATAAATAATATGCATATATTCCACAACTTGATTAATGTCAAACATAGTTTGAAAAACAAAAAAAGCAGATAAGTTCATGTCAAGTCAAGTGTCTGTTACATTCTTATGAATTGTAGATACGTAGACCATGGACGAACAAATAGTGTGAACAGTATCTTTTGTGGAATTCAAAATTGTAAAAAAGAAATTTTCAAAAAAAAAGTTAAAGCATCAAACAGTTTTTAACGAACTCGAAGAGTCTCAGAAAGCTGACCTCGGCACGTTCGATTTTTTGTAGCAAATCCTTAAATTATTATATTATATCATTGTATTATTGATCTTCCGCGGCGGTGTTCTGCGGATCGATGTTATCCAGCCAGTTGACTATGAACATGTTCCTGTCGTATCGGGTGAACGCCTTCGGCTGAAATCGCTTTATGGTGTCGGCGCACACGGCAATGTCGTCCGAGCACAGCGGCTTGCCGGTCCTCGGCACGCTCAGATATTTGCTCGAACCTGCGGTGGCGGCGGTGGTTGGGATCGCGTCATAACGGTTGGATAACTGCATTTGGTTTAACGGTACGTGATCAGCCCCTCCGGAACTCTTGTCCAAATTGAATTCGCTCAGCGACAAACGTTCCAATGTCTTGTAAGTGATCAATAGACGCCGTTGAATGTAATTTTGCCGCACCTGCAGTGGACACATGTACATAATTATTATAGGGTTAGGCCTATAATAAAAAGTAGAAACGGTTCTTATCTTTATCCAAAACGAAGGCCTCTTTGTTTTGGATAAAGATAGGAAAATAATTATTATACATTATATAAAAGCATTGTAAATCTTATCTACCAGATATTTTATTTTTAAATACTTTAAATTACAGATATTAAATTTCAATATGCAAAGGGGGACGATCCCAGGATCTTGATTCAGAGCCCCCTATAATTTATAACAAAACAAATTCACCGCGTATAAGGTATAACTAAAATTGTAAGTTATTACTTTTGTAATAATAATAATATTCATAATATAATAAAACCACCACAAAACAGTAAAAAGTTGGTTTTGTAAATTTCGAACGTATAATACTATGGGACTCTGCGCCCTTTCAAAATACTTTAAAAAATTTTTTATACAAGAAAGAGATTAAAGTAAATTCAAAATTTATCAAAATATCATTCATTTTTAGACCTATTTTAAGGTTTAATTATTGTACTGAAAGTGTCATGTGAGCTAAGCAAATCAATTTTTATTTTGTTGATAATCTTTTTAAACGATTTCCCTGTAACAAAAAAAAACTATAAACTCACTGCTGAAGGCCAATATATCTTTTGACTAGGTAGGTATTCATCTCAGTAATTACCTTATATTCGTGAAATGTTTGCCCAGATGCCAGTGTCTTTGCTATTTACTTAAATAGGTACCTCTACTCAACTCTATGATAGTGATCATGAGGGCATTGGGGGTAAGGGAAAACAATTTAAGACTTAACGTGTTATTACCTTCCTTGCGCCTAATTTTTTTAGTATAATTAATAACGTATTATTTTAAAAACGTGTACAGCCAAAATACATACTGGTTAAGTGCATATATTGTATATATCGTGTTATATATAACTACTGTAGTCATAAACAGTGCTTGAAATTGGGAAAAAAAATTGGAAGGAGGGTGCAAGAGTTAAAAAAAAAGTGCTTAGGTACCTAAATATTTAAATATATTATTGGTTAGGATATAGTTAAATGGAGTATGCATAAATAGTTTTTTTACAAAAGAGTTACTTCGTCTCTTCACGTCTTCCTCAATTCAAACATATTTTTTAAAAAAAAAGTACTTATAACTTATAAGGTTACCAAGAGATCATTTCGAAATTGCTATTTATTATTTATTATATTGTGTGGGCGCAAATCGCCATTTACCATTTATTATTATTATATTAAATGGTCGCGAATCGCCATCTTGATTATTATATTTATACAAATGTCTCGCACTGAATTGTAAGCGCTGATCGCTGTATTTTTGTCCAATTTATATTGTCCTATGTTTGTGTGTTATTTATTTGTAGTAGGCTAGCCAGCAGTGCACCAACAACCTGCGAGTTTTTATTATTATTATTATTATTATTATTGCCTTTTTACTATTCATTAGCATAATTTATATTATATTTTCACGTAGCTCAAATAGTTATTGTGAATCATTGTTTTATATATTGTTGGGCTAGAAGGTCACATGGCAACATGGCCGATGACAGTACGTGTGTTACTTGAATTATTGTGTTATGCCATTGCGATAATTTTTATTGTACCCAAACATTTCTTGTTTATGTGTACCCAAACGTTCTCCGATTTTCCACTTAAATTTATAGTCATATGCCCAAATACATTTTATTCTACGTATCCAAACCACTGTCTTATATACTTAAGAATTAAGACCGTGGTCCAAACGTCGTGTCTGTTTGAGTACCCAAACGTGTTGGATTTTGGGTCAATGTGTACAAACGTCTGCCCCAAACAAACACTGCACACGCAACACCAACCCCCCCTTCTTGGACACACACACACACACACCTGTGCGCTCAAATAAAACGATTGTACGCCTATACCTTTTTATTTACGGATCTCACGAGGTCAGTGGGACTGAACGAGGACGGCGTATAGCTGTTGTGCAGCGAGCTGGAGTACCGGCTCGGCGACGGCAGCTGCGACGTGGACGCCATGTCGCCGACCACCACGCACGTGGACAGCGACCGCGACGTGTTGCCCAACCGGCCCTGCATGGTGGTGGCCATCAACAGCACGTCCGAGTTTATGCGCAACTTGTTTATGGCCAGCTCGGAAGCGCTGTGCGGCATGCGGACGTCCTCGCTGTCCGCCAGCCAACATCCGGTGTTCATGTTGGTCGCGTCCGCTATGTCGCTGGTGCTGAAGCTCTTGGACAGACCCAGCGCCGACTGCAGTGCCCCGCAGCTTTTAATCAAATCGTTCTCTTCCTCGAACCACACCGAATTCGTTATGTCCTGCGACATCCTGTTCCGAACACGACGTAATAATATTATTATTGTCCAGGCATAATGCGTGAATGTATGACCTATAAAATATATTATATATATGTGGCTTGGCGCAATTGAATAGAAACGAAGATGATCATTGTTGCGGGGAAATTAAATTTTGAAATATATGGAATAGTCTCAATTTCGTCAAAAATATTACATAGGTATCTAATTTTCTCCTATTCTCGCGTCAAGCCAACAGATATAATATCATACAGAAGAAATCAATGCAATCTGTGGTTGTCAAACGTGGATTGGGATGAGGAGGATAGATTCCCCATGACCTTTTTTTTAAAATATTTATGCAATCTTATAACTATAAATTATATTTTCAATGATTAAATAGTGCATGTTAAAAAATCATCTACACCAGTCTCATCAGTAACAAAACCATTTGACTGCCATTAACTACAACAAGCATCGATTAGAACGATCAAATCGCTAGGTCACAGCACGCATCCATATGATTGTACTTACATTAATTTATTAAAATAAGTGGTATAGTTAGAACGAGATATCGGTAACGGGCGTTTCCCATTTTCACCAAAATAATTTTTATACTATTAAAAAACTGTAATACGGTAAATTTATTCAAAAGACTAGGAGCGGTACCTATAATATTGATAAACGGTGTATTATACATTCCAATAAAATTATTTTATAAAAATAATTAATTTAAGCTACAACAGTAAACCTGCATCGGTACTGAAGTTGGTCGATTACAACATGATATAGAAAAAAACATTTTTTTCAAAAGTGAACAACAGTTTTTTTTTTTAAAATATAAAATTTATAATAATACAATGTTAAATTGTCTTAATAAATAAAAATAAAATAAAATATGTATGTAGTCTTACAATTATTAATCTATTTTTTTTTTTTTAATTGATAGAGAGATATTTTTAATATACATATTTAATATAACAACAATATAATATTATACAACATCAATTTTTATTATAATACCTAAATGTAAATATAGGTATTGATAGGTACCTAGTACCTACGTATCCGACAAACTCAAGCCTTTGGAACCGTCACATAGTTATATTATTATTTTTGTAAAATTATCTTATTAAATGTATAATATTATACTGATTTTAATATTTTATAATGCTTATAAACTTACTGTATTACAGCTTTTAATAGTAGATAAATTGTTTTGGTAGAAACTGAATGAAATCATACAATGAGTTATATCGGTTACAACGAAATAAACTCGCTGGCCCTTGAAGCTCATTGCAACCAATTTTAACTATACTTATAATATCGTAAAGCTTCACATTACCACTTGTTACGTTCAAATTAAAAGTATAGTTATATAAATTATTTACTATTGTCCTAAATACATAAATCACCTATGTATTAACAATTATATTATATTGAGTTAATAATTTTTGTGTCTACACAATTTTAATATTATGTTATGTATATTTATACAAATAGTTATGCTCGTTATTTGACTGACATGGAATTATTTTTAAAAAAGTAGATAGGTATTGATTCCACGATCTACATAATTTAATATTATATGTCATAATTATGTGAAATATTCAATATAAATTAAATATGAATGAATTACATAACGTGAGTTTTATCATCATACAGTTAAAAGTTAAAAACAGACGAGTATTTGTTATAGTAAATAATAAATTGACACGCAACTTGTTCGTTAAAAACGTAGTTAGAATAAAAATTGTCATAAACATCATCAGAACATAATATTATACCTTATATTATATAAGCAATTTTACTCTAAAAAATATAAGTTAGTTATTGTTTTAAATGATATGCGTTATGCGCACGAATTATAAATATTTATCGAATACAGGTAAGTACCTGTACTTATATCCAAGTAAGTACTTGGATATTAAAATAAAACAAGAAAAATTATGTGGCATTCATTTTGGTAAAAATTCTATTTAAATATTTGAGTATGCAATGAGATAAATATTCCTTAAATATTTTTTGCCCTTCGATTTCCAAAATATTTGATTTATAACGATTAATTACTGTGTAATTTCATTATAAAAATGCTTTAAAATAAAAGAATACAAAACTGAAATCCCAAAACCTATGTCAAATACTATAAATGATAGTTTATAAATTGTTGTATTTATCTAAACTTCAGCTAATATTTATCATAATTAAATAATTTGTTTTAAATTTTTATTCATATTTTCGATTGATATTGTGTTATGTTCTATTTTTAAATGTGTAATTGTTGAAATAATTTTATGAATTAAGAGACGTACCAAACATTTTAACTAATTATATTTTTTTTGAGATTTCTCTAGTGTTTTTATAAATATTTATATCAAATTGTTTCGAAAAATAAATATTAAGTAAAATATTTAATCAAATTAGTTATGTCAAGGCTCGAATATTTTTTCTTTTACCATTGATTATAAATGTACAAATACCATAGCTTAAGTGTACCTATAGTAGATAGTATTTATAATTAATGATAATATTTAATTTAAAAGTTCATTTAAAATTATTACTTATTCTCATTAAACTATTCATACGTTAAATTATGTTTTATCATGCTATATATTAATGCATAAAATAGTTTTTTTTTATTAACATTATGTTTCAAAATGTGTAGATCTGCTGTATCATAAACGTAATTTTGGTTCATTACAATTTCCAATTGGATAAGTTTATGGTCGCTGTGCATCATGCAAGACTTTGTATAAGACACGAAGTAGTTGAAAAGTTCCATAATAGTAAGTGCAGTTCATATTGTAAAAATATTAGATATTTTATATTTTTGTGTTTTTTTTTTGATCAAATTTAATATTTCAAATTCATCAGTCATTTTAATTATAGCGGTCTGTATAAAACTAACTTAATAACAATTAGGTACGTTTTGCTTATAACAATATTTTGTTTAATATGTTAATTACATGTTTGTTTTACCCTATAGCTGCTTGGTTGTAATATTTCAACTTTTAAGTCAATTGTCCAATTTAATTGCTAGTCATAATGATGATTCAATTAAAAAAAACAATATTAGATACCTACCCTACCAACACGTCCTTGCAGTTATAGTATTTTTAATTAGTTCTGTTTGTTAAAATTAAATATTTATTGGAATCCGCCCACCTTTTTTCGGTTACCGAGGACAATATGTCTGGACAAAGTAAATTACATTATGATCCCACTTTGACCACTATAATCGTGGGCAATGTGCGCAATGTCCGATTTCCTATATATTTTGTTCGCAACGGGGGCAGCCAGACGGCGGTCCATCTTGGACGATTTCAAAGTTGATCCCTAGTTTGTTATAACTTATTAATAAACATATTTTTGTTCATAAATAGTTACAGTTACATATTCGTATTTTAGATTAACCTATTTCTGTGAAATAGAATTTTCTCACATGAAAGTTATTAAAGCTACAGAATACCGAGCTACACTTTCTGCAGATGATAATTTTGAGCAGCGACTATTCCACCGCAGTTTTATGCAATCAACTGGCCGACTATACGCAATGACACGACCTTGCGCCGACAGTGTGATAACGATATAAATTTATTTTGAAATTATTTAGACATTTAATAAGTGAAACACTAATTTTTATAACACAACTTGGCATTTTAATGTCATTATGAGTATTATTAAAGATTTTGTAATAATTATTAATGTGCAATATTAATTTGTAATATTAAAGTATTTAGTTCTAAAGACTCGAAAAAAAAAAAAAACAATTTTACGCGAGTCGATCTCCAAAGGAAAAATATAATATATTCTCAGTAGAACTCAATCGAAAATGGTTTGGCCGCCCCTATATAATGTACTATGTCATAACAATAATATTACCTTTTGAAATACGCATCGGGATAAGAGCTGGTGACGCGATTCAGGACGACCGCTGTGGCGGCGAACGGCTGTTGTTGCTGCTGTTGATGGGCGACGGCGGCGGCGGTCCTGGAGGCGGCGCACGACGCGAAGTCCTTGTCGCGGGACGGCGACCGCGGCATCCGACAACCGGTGGCCATTATTATCGGCAGGTTTTGGCCGACGCTGCCGCCGCCTCCTCCTCCTCCGCCGGAACCGCCGCGGTTGTCCTGCCGGCGACACGACTGCAGTCCTCCGTCGCTGGACGTCATCGTCGCCAAACTCACCACACTACGCGGTGTTTGCGGTATATACCGTCCGGTAATGACACAATCGAACAAGTATAGGTGTGCCGGTTTTGACGGTATGATGGTCGCGACGACGGGTCTGGCACGTCCTGCAACTTGTGGCGCGGCGCACTTTTGCGCGCTTTCCGCTTTGGAGACCGGTGGTGGTTGTGGCGGCGGTGGTGGTGCGCGTTTCAGGGCCGACGGGCGCGTACTGCGCTCGCAGCCGGGCAGGGTCGCGCGTAACACAACAACAATACGACTTTAATCGATAGTAGAGAGACTCTCCCGTGGTAGGCGGCGTCGGCGGCGGTATCGGCGGCGGCGGCGGCGATATCGGCGGCAGCGGTGTCGGCGGCGGCGGAGATATCGGCGGCAGCGGTGTCGGCGGCGGCGTCGGCGTATCAAAATGCATTGCATTATTATCATTATTACTGTGTATATAAATCATCATGTCACGTCCAGTGTGACCGAAACGGCGTTGCCGCCGAATGTATAGGTCATAATATTATGAGGTACCTATATCATATACGGCCGGGGTCGTGAGTTTAATGCGCGATAAAACATTTAATATATTTTGAAACCCCAAAAACGCACCAAAATAATATGCATTTAAAGGCTTAAAAGTTATTGAGGTCTTTAAAAGTTTTTAGTCCCGACCGAAAAAAATTATTGCATCCATTATTCGGGCAAACGTTCAAAACCCACAAATAAAACACCGTTAGGTATATAGGTAGTTGTGGTTGCCTGTGTTGAACAAAAAAATAATTCATAAAATGTGCGAAAAAAGTTAATGGCCGGAAATTATTAAAGGTAAATTACATCCACCGAAAAAAGGCTCTAGTCATACGCTATAAACGTAAATTGCTTCTCGCGAAATTTGGTAATTTCCATTCGGGACGATAAAATTTAAAAACAAGTACCTACTTAATGATCTACCAAATGTAAGGTGTTTATTTCACTAATTTCCACTAATTGAGTTAAGCGAGGGAACCTAACCTCGAAAGAACATTAATACCAGGTGGGTGCATTTACATCGTATAATCTCGTGTTGTAGTTGCAGCTGTGAACTCCAGTATTAGTTAACCGTTAGTGTTGTTGGAAGAGGAAAAAAAATAATAATTATAATAATAATAAGTAAAAACTAAAAAGTGTCGACAACTACAATTTACGTTTTAATATACTGTATAAAAACCATATTATTTAACGTCGGTGTCACACCATTAGAATATAATATAATGTGTCGTATTTTTATTCTATGATAAAAATATTATAGTTATAGCGTGGGTAGTTTTAATAAACAAAACCATACAAAAATATCGGAACAATAAACACATTGACAAAAACTTAAGAGAACACCGGACTCGATATGTAAACAATCGTCTTACAAACTGTACAATTATTTGGCGCTATTTAGCATTGTTAACTTCTATAGTAGACAAATCAAACTATTATTGATAGATACACTTAAAAGTGAGTTAAATAAATTATTACAATTTTAAAATGCCCACAACTCAGTTTAAAATTTAAATAGAGATAAAAATCTACAAAATGTCCTAGATAATATACTTGTTTTCGATTTTGAGCGGAACGATAAATATATTAATTTTATAATGTGTAATTTTTTTTTTTGTGTCTGTACACGATAATAATAGTCGAAATAATGCTTCGATTGTCAACTTTAGTATTTTTAGTGGTGGGAATATTAATCTGTTAGTATTTTGACATATTTAAGTTTAGAATTCCGAGTTGTTTTTAAGTCTTTGGGAAAGACATAACAAAAAAGGACAGCAAGTGTGAGTACCACTCTGCTGTAGAGTACCTAGGTCTCAAAGTGGTTCATTATAATGGATGTGTTAAAATTTAATTCAATGATATAATACTACTGAAAACTAAAAATAGTGAAAACGGTCTGTCAGCATAAATTACTAAGAATATTTCATAATATTATTGCTGTTGAAGTAATTCATTTAACTATTAATAATACAGTAGGCTAAATTAATTTTTTTCGAAAACTTTCCATTTAAAAATTTCATAGTTTGTATAAAATATAATAATATGCTTTAAAAAATTCAAGTACCATGAATAATATTTTTAAATTACAACGAAATAACTAACATCGTTATTCTTCGTTTAAATATCTAATTGCGTCAAAATATGAACTTAAATGTATATAAAAAAAGGAGACATTTTGTATTTTTAATATTTTTAAAACTGCATTTAGAACAACTTACAAAAATCTTTTTTTTTAACTTTCAATCCTTAGCTATAAAAAATTAACATTTTATAAATTTTTAACTACAAAACAATTTGGAAATGTTCAATGATGAATTTTGGTCAAAATTTGTAATTAACGTGCTTATAAAAAAATTTGTACATATGTATTTTTAATATTTTTAATTTACTATTTTAAAAACTAATGAGGAATCTTGTATTAAATTTTCAACCAATTTTACCCAACAAAAACTTTTTTAACGATATTTATAAAAAAAAATTTTGAAAAACCGAAAATTTCTTAGGATTACAATTAACTCAAAAATTGTTAAAATATTTTTAAAACTATTTGGTGTATAAAAAATGATAATCTTAAAATTTGATAAAAATTACAAATGTTTACGGTTATTCCTTTTTAAATTACGTCAAAATAAGAAAATTGTTTCATAAAAATCCGGTGAATGTCCAAATGTCTAATTTCAAGCGTTCAAAAAAAATTAGTTTGACTTTCTGGTAATTTTTTTTTTTAGAAAGAAAGAAAAACTTATAGAGAATCTTGTGTTGAATTTTAAAGTCTTAGATTGAAATAGAAAATTTTTTATGAATTTCCTAATAAAAAAAATTTGTATTGTGTATATAAAATGCTTATATAAATATTCGATAATTATTTCATTATTAATCTACGGTCATTATTTCTTTTGTTACACCAAAAATCAAATTCAATTTTGTCAGTATTTTAATTTGCGAAAAAATTCCCGTTTTCCCTGATTTTTTGTTGTTTTTCTTGACGTGTTTGAAAACTGTTGGGATTTTTTTACTTTTGATCCCCCCAAGTACCAACTAGATTCATTTTTCTACTGAAAAAGATACTGATAAAGAAAATTGGAGCACTTTTACTGTCCTAAAACGTGATGACAGACACAAAAAAATAAAAAACACACATCATTGTAAAATCAATATATTTTTCGCTCCATTCCAAATTTAAAAATATAAGTAATAGCGTAAAACCAAAGTAAATATTTTAAAAAAGACGTAGCGTATAGTAAAATTTAAAATTTCTCAGGAATGTTATTTTTAAATTACAACGAAATAACTTGCATCATTATTCTTCGTTTAAATATATAAATTTGTCAACGTTTGAATTTAAAATGTCTTTAAAATAATACTATATTAATAGGTATATTTATTAAATTTTTCGGTTACAATATAATCTACTGATTTGTATTTACGGTTAACTTATTAGTTTTTTTATTTGTTAAAAATAGACAAATTTATGAGAAAACTTATATTACATTTTCAAATCTAAAATATTAAAAAAAAAAACTGTATTAATTTTTAACTAGAAAGAGTATGCACATTTTCGTCATTTGACAAGTTTTGTCAAAACTTTGTCTTCGGACACTCATAAAAAAATATTGTGAATTTACGCTCAACTTTTTTTTAAAATTACTCTAATAACAAATAATGAGAAATCTTAAACTACATTTTCAAAATTTTTAGCAGAGTGAAATTTTTTTATCGATAATAATTTAAAAAACTAACAAAACTTTAATATTTCTTATATAAATGGCTCAAAAAGAGTCAAAATGTTTTGAAAATTGTATCATATACAGAAAATACTAACATGAATATATAGTGAAAATGTAAAGGATCTACGATTATTCGTTTTTGATTTACTCCAAAAAAAAAAATCAATTTTTTCAAAAATTAGGTTTGCTCAAAATTCCCATTTTTCTTAATTTTATATTTTATAATGTGTGTATGTTTTTATTTTTTTATTTTTGGGGTTTGTCATCATCTTTTGGCCTTTATGGCAATAAAAATATTTTGATTTTTTTTTTATTAGCGTCTTTTTTGATAGGAAAATGAATCTAGTTGGTACTTTGGGTGGTCAAAAATGTCTTATAGTTTTCAAACGTGTGGGAAAAAACTGAAATTTTTAGCAAAATCAACTTTGTTTTTTGGTGTAATACTAAAAATAATAACTGTAGATACATTACAACTTAACTGAATGTTTATACTAACATTTTCAATATGTTTTGACTCTTTTTGAGATAATTTATAATCATAAGGCATTTTTATTTTATTTATTTTTACTGTCGATAAAAATTTTTTCACTTTGTAAAATAGCTTGAAAATTGTATTCAAGGTTTCTCATAACTTGTTATAAATTGAAAATTAAAAAAAGTTGAGTGTAAATCTACAATAATTTTTTATAAGCTTTTAAGTTTAAAATATCAACAAAATACATAATAATCACTAAAATTTGCAATTTTCTTTTAATTAAAAATTCATAAAAAAAAAATTATTTAAACCTACCTTTCACAAATAAAAGTTTTCTTGAAAGTCAAACTAATTATTTATGAGCGTTTGAAATTAGACTTTTATTAATAATCGATTTCTCAGGGAATGATTTTCTTATTTTGTTGTAATTCAAAAATAAATAACTGTAAACACTTGAAATTTAAAAAAAATTTAAAGACAAATAGGCACAATTTTTTTTTATTTGCAGTGATTACTTTTGGTGTTACACTAAAAAACAAAATCGATTTTGTCAAAAATTGTCTTCGCGAAAAAAATCCCATTTTCCCTTAATTTTTTTGTTGTATTTCCCAATGCGTTTGAAAATTATGGAACATTTTTACTTTTAACCCCTCCCTCCTCCTTAAAGTACCATCTAGATTCAGTTTCCTACCGGAAAAGATGCTGATAAAAAAAATCCGAGCACTTTTATTGCCCATAAACATGATGATAGACACAAAAAAAAAACACACACACATCATTGTAAAATCAATACATTCCTTACACCGTTCAGAATCTAAAATGTCAATTTAATAATTTTAAATTTTCTAATAAACGTATTCACAATTTATTTTTACAGCAATTCCAAGTTTAATTGATAAGTAAACAAAAATAACGAATTTAGTTATGTTGAAGTAATCAAAAAAAAAAAAAAAAATGTTGAAATGACTTGAATGTTTTGCCATAAAGTATACTATTATTTACTGTACACAAGAAATTTTCAAAATATTTAGACATATTTTAAGCTATTTTTATTTCATGGACCTATTTTTACCACTCCGATGGCATTGATTTATTTAATAATAGCTATTAATTCAATATGAAATAATATTATCATAATTATTAAAATACAATATAACAAATGACATTTTTCCACTAAAAATTAATTTACTAATATTAAAATTAATTACTCTAATAGCATTACAAATATATAATATAATATCCTTAGCAGTGCTCGACTTGGCAAAATTAAAGTAGGGGGACTCTGTTAACTATAAAAAAAGAGCGTCCCCATCACTTATTAAACGTTACTAAGCCTTAAAAATAAAAGTGGGGTACGCTAAAATTTCTGAAAAATTAGTTAGGGGACTCCGTCCCCTTGCGTCCCCCCACAAGTCGAGCACCGATCCTTAGAAAATATAAAAATATAATATAATATAGATCTGTCGAACCGTCTCCGCTCAAAATTGTTTTTTGTATGCTATGTTTTATCATTGAATGCAAATTTAACATAATATCCATTACAGTGGCCTACTTAATAACGAGGTTCATTCGATACCTTCTATTCAGCAAAGAAATGTCCCCAATTTTTTAAATTCTCATATTGTTGAAAATTGTTTGGCATACACAACACAACATTTTACTGATAATTTGTTGCTAGTATAAGAAACATACATATCCAATGTTTGAGAGTTTCCACTACAGATAGGAGCAAAATTCGTATCCTCAATTATGTGCACAATAAAAAATAATTGCGAATTACATCATATAGCAATGAAACCGTTTATTCAATTCACAATTCAATTTATTGAATTCGAATCGCACCTAAATAATATATATAATTTTATTGAAGTTCTGGGAAACTTGCAAAGTTATGTGTATAATACGTGTAATGTATATAGTATATTAGTTGGAGAAGTAAGAAAAAAATGTAAAAATATCCAATTACATTTTTGCTAGGTACTTACAAATGTATTGTATGTTTAAACATTCTAACGAAACTATGTTAAGCCGAGTTCTGCAACTTTGCAGATTATATTATGATGTATATTATGTTATCGACAATGTACTGATATTTGATTACGTTACCGCTTACAATGGAAAATTAGAAGCATTGTCATGGGCCACAATATCAGAAAAATATTATTATGATAATGTATGCTAAGTCTATACCCGGTTTTACGTAATTTCGTTAGAATTTTTTTTCGTTAGCAATTATTATAATACCTATACGACATTAAAACCTATACCTAAATAATAATTACGAATTTATATAGATAATTTATGCACTGCACGTTTCCTTTCATCCTTTTTATCCTTCTAACCTATATGGCTCTACCTAACCATTTAAATAAAATAATATGATGTTTGGGACAATATCATAATTGTATATAACGTCGCTGATCGGGTGTGTCTCGTGTTCAGACTAAAAAACATATCAAATTTAAACACAAATAAAGATTAATTTAATTTTGAATGATCAGAAAATAAATAAGTTTTAAATTATGTTATACTTTTGTGCATAATATTCCAAAAAAAAATTTTAATTACTGTAAGAATTTATAACAAAACTACATCAAATAATTAAAAAAGCTATAATTTATATCTATCTATATGCTGAAATTTAATCTTGATCTAATTAATTAATAATTATATTATATTAAAATACGTGACATCTAAAAGTTCAATCCACCGTTTTTCCGTTTTTTTACTTTTTTCCTAATGATATTTTTCCCAAAACGTTTATTTGTTAAAATAAAATAATAAATGCAATGTAATAATTTAATATTTTAAATTTTATATATTATAATTATAATTATATAAATAACCTATGCAGGTGGCCAATAAATATTGTATTCCGACAATTACTGTAAAAAATAATAAAAAAATATTTATTACATACATTTTACAAGACAATATTATGCACAATTACCCTCGGAAATTGTAACTCCTGGTATGTTTCAAAAAACGGAGTAATATAATAATAGCTCTTCGTAATAGCTGCGCCGACAAGATTTCCAAATTTTTTATTTTAGAAATAATAACCGTCGGTAAAAAGGCGTTCGGAAAAAATTGTTCGGGAATTTCAATTCAAGAAAAATACCAGGAATCCATCTGAAATTCTTGAACCTATAAAAGTATGCGTGTTGTATATATTAGATAACTATTCAATAAATATGTTAAAGTATCTATTCGTACAACTTTAATAAACTAAACAAAAAAGTATTTGTATCTATATTCAAATACTTTCAAAAGAACGTATTCGAATACATAGACACATATAAGTATTTAAATACATATTTTGAATACCTTGAAAAGTATTTTCAACATGACTTAATATATGATACTAATAAGAATTAGCATCATATAGGCATATACATAATTTTTTTTTATCAAACGATTACTGAACACATGTACTGATGTACTTTTAACAAATTGGAAAAAAATACAAATTTTTATTATATACATTCTGAACCTAGTGTTCCGGACAAAATAATAAAAATGTAATGATTTTATAACGAATAACAAGTGTGAAATAATCGACTCTCCTCAAATAGTATATATGTTACCGGCAAAGTGTTGAATCCGGTATTATATAGAAATCCTAGGTATTCTATAGAATGCCAAAAATGAGCAGTAAAAGTATAAAATACATACAATAATTAGGTATTCTATAGATTACCTAACCTCAAGCAGGAAAAGTATACAATTAATATAAAACTTCACCTAACCTTTGAAATCAATGATTAATGCTTATCTTGACGACTATCTTATCGCATATATAGGTACAACACGACGTGTGCGATGCATTATCGTCATTATTAAGTTAATGCTATTATTATGTTGTTCGTGTATACGGGAAAATTCAAAATATGTCTTTAAAATTTAATTTTTTCTCACTCTTAGAGTGTTTGTCGTGTTGTGTTGAGAAACCTATATTATAAAAATGTCTGAACGTTTCTATATCGAATTAAGTAAATGTCGGAAAAATTCAAAAAATACAGTTTATTTATCAAATGAAAAATATCAACAAATATTAGACGAGTTACTGCTGCTTAAAGATGGTAAAAAGAAAAAGAAAACATCACGTGATTACTGGATGCTTCAAAGGTATTTAATTCATTTTATGCTTTTTTTCTATATTTTTAAAATATAAATATTAATTAGCTACAAAATATAAAAAGTAAATAATTTACTTGTTGTAAAAATTTAACTTGTTGAAATAAACGGTTATTCAACTTGTTGAAATAATAAAATATAATTTTATTTAAGAGGTAATTATAATTATGAGTTGATAAATAAAATTATGATGGTATAAAAAATGATTAGGTACCAAGTACCTATATACAATTATATCACATACAAAATAAAACTATATAACTGTAGGTATTTAGAACAACTTTTTTTCACTCAATTGTAGTCCCTTAATTATATGTTGTGCCCACGCATTTTAATTAACAATAAAAACAATTTAAATTTAAATTCTGGAAAGATATTTTCTAATGTATAATTTTCAGTTAAAATATTTTTCTAATAATATTATATGTAATTTTGGGGTTTTTCTAGATACGACATTCTGGTTGTACAACAAATAAAAAAATTAATTTTTCCTGTAGCTGATGATGACAAAATATTATTTTATGTTAATGAAAAGGAACTTTATGAAATTCTTAAAACTACACATAAATCAATTGGTCATGATGGACGTGACAGGATGATTTCTGAACTTCCAAGAAAATATAAAAATATTACTCGATGTGATGTAGAGGTTTTTTTACAGTTATGTGAACCATGTCAACAGAAACAAAAAGGCGTTAAAAAAGGAGTAGTGGTTAAGCCTATTATTTCACCAGAATTCAATTCTCGATGTCAGATTGACCTCTTTGATTTTCAGTCACACTCAGATGGAAAATATAAATTTATATTAGTATACCAAGATCACCTTACCAAATTTATAAATTTATAATTCTTAAGCCACTTGAATTTAAACGAGCAGAGGAAGTAGCATTCAACCTCATAGATATTTTTACGCTAATAGGAGCTCCATCAATCCTACAATCTGATAACGGACGTGAATTCTCAAATAACATAGTTTCTAACTTAAAAGACATGTGGCCTGAACTTAAAATTGTTCACGGTAAGCCAAGGCACAGCCAAAGTCAGGGGAGTGTTGAAAGAGCGAATCAAGACGTCGAGAATATGCTTACAACATGGATGGAAACAGAAAAAAATTCTCATTGGAGTCAAGAATTAAGATTCATTCAATTAATGAAAAATAGGGCATTACATTCTGGGATTAAGATGTCATCATATAAGGCATTATTTGGTTGTAAAGTCAAGATTGGGCTTAGTACATCAAATTTACCGAAAGAAGTAGTCGACAATTTAGAAAACGAAGAACAATTATTAGAAATATTTGAAAAAAATGAACTTCAATATGATGATCCAATACTTCCCGATAATAGCAATCATTATGAAAATAGTCAAGAAAATTCAATTCAAGATACAATTCCTACAATTCATTCAAATAACGCGAATGTCATAGATAATCGAAGAAAAGCTAAAGAAAATCTTGAAAATCAAGCAGTTAAAATGAAAACATGGTCAGATTAAAAACTTAAACCGGCTGAAGTAGGTGCTACAGTTAGAGTTCCAGTTCCCGATGTGGACAAAGGTCGCGGAGATGCTCGAAATATTTTATAGAGGTTGTTATAGAGGTAAACATAAAATAATACATATCATAATATAGTAATTCAACCGTTTATATTTTATTATTTTAAGATCATAGAAATATTTTTGCAGGTAATAGTTGATGGGTATTATAGATTAGAGACTAAGGAAGAGCTTTTAAAATCTTTATATTCAAGGTCTCAATTCTCAATATGCCAAAAAAATTTAATAACAATTGACCAAGTTCCAAGAGAAAATACATTTGCTTTACGCACAATTGCAACTCAACAATCTACAGGAACTGGACAAGGTTTTATAAAATGCACATGCAAGACAAAGTGTCAATCCAAAAAATGTTTGTGCGTAAAGAATAATATTTTATGCAGTTGGAAATGCCATTCATCATCTGTATGCTGTAATAAATGAATAATAACCAATAAATAATAATAAACATATTTTGATTTAATACATTACCTAACATAGTATTGGTATTCTATAAAAATCTATAGATTTCCTAGGCATAATATAAATTAACATTTAAATTTAATACATTGCCAAATAGTTCAAGGAATTATATAGAATGCCTAGGAAATTTATAGAATGCCTGTATTCAACACTTTACCGGTAACATATGGATATAGATAATGAAATCTGTTAGATACAAGTTGAATAAAACTTGTGATAAGTTATAAACGCATTACGATGGTAAAAATTGACACAAATTAAATTAATATTGCTTAAATTATAACACATTGTTAAAAATGTCTTTTATTAAAAATATTATTTTCTACTAAGAGTGACGTATTTTCGTGAAGTGTACAACAAATGCTAGTAATTATATGGTTGTATATAGTTTGCATAATAATACCGCAGAAAGTGTATTGTGTATGAAAATTAAATTCTCATCAACTAAATAATTATTATGTTATTAAAAAACTCGTGATTTTTTTTTTTTTAATTTGTCTCCTTTCATCAGCGTTAACAAAATTTATTTTCACGGCTGTCACAAATGTTTACTGAACGTAACGGTCCGGAAAATAATTATTAAATTACACTAATTGTTTTGACTTGGCGCCAACAACGACTGACAGTAATGAAATTACTCTCAATTAGTCTAGACACGCACACATTAAATGACCATGTTTGCTACATGTCTTAGACTTTTTGTCACGATTTTTGTTTGGCTTGCACCTTGCATAAGATGTGATTCAAATCTATTAGCAGAATGTGCTGTGCAATTGCTGAACGTAACCAATCTAATGCGAACCACGATTTATGTGACAACGAGTCCGGAGGTTACTTATAACTTTCGATCGGAACTGTTGTTTTCCATGCATCAGAACTATAAGCCCGCGTTGTTATTGAACGAATTTCACGTGGAACTGTTCAACCCGAATCGGTATATTTTGCCGCTCGCGTACCTGGTGGTCGCGCGTAATACATCCGATTTGATCGATCATTTAGACACGATTAACGTGACGCATGCGTTGTGGCAACCGGAAGTAAATTTCATTGTGGTCTTGGAAACATTCACTGAGCTATCACAGCACATACTAGAACCTGTGTTTCAGCGATTCTGGACTAACAACATGTTCAAGTCGATGTTACTCATACCAGACATCGACGGCAGTGTAATAGAAGCGTATTACTGGTATCCGTTTCAGAAAAGATGTGGCGAGTACCACACCCCGAAACTGGAGAACTTATGCACTCGGGAAAACAACAACAGTCAATGGACCGTTCTTGACGGTTCTGAAAAAATAATACCGAATACATTCCACGACTGTACAGTGAAGATAGTCGGGTTTAATTGGGCACCGATGACTTTACTGTCGAATCAGACGCCTCGGATGATGTTACACGGCATGGATGTCGAGGTGATCAAGCTGATGGGCCGGATAGGTAAAGTAAAGCTGGAATTTCACGAGGTGGAAAAGAATCAACGATGGGGCATCAAGTTAGCGAACGGAACTTGGAATGGTGGGTTTGGCGAGTTGAGTAAACATCGAGCTGACTTTTTGATCGGTGGTGGAATTCTAACGACTGAACGTAAAGAAATGTTCGATTCCGCGCCAGCCCGGCAAGTCATTCGATTTCCAATTTACACACCACTACCCAAGAAGTTGCCGTACTGGCAAAATATGTTAAAAGTGTTCTCTGGTAACTTTTGGCTAACGTTATTTTTCGTTTTCTTTTTGACGTCTGGTCTACTATGGCTGTCGGGTATTAGTTTACCATCGGAGAGACGTGCGTTTGCCAACTGTGGTTATTGTCTAGTCATTTCTTGGGCTATATTGTGCAGTGTAGCCAGTGGACAGCAGCCCATATCGGTGTCATCGAAAATGATTTTTCTTTCGTGGGTTATATACATGTTGCACATAAGTGCTATGTACACGTCAATGCAACTGATATATATGTACAAACCTAAGTACGAGCCGCCAATGCGCACCATAGACGATGTCAGGAAGTCCGGACTTACGATATGCTGTGTACCGACGTTTATACCAATCGCACATGCGATGGATAAAGAAAACTTCAACTTGACCGAGTATATACCATGTATGGATATGGTATCATCTGTAAAAAGACTTTTAAAGAAAAAAGATATCATCATACTTGACCCAGAAGACCATTTCGAAGCTTTGATATCGGGTTCGATTAAAAAAGTCAATAAAGTGGAAGAAGTTGTTATTGTATACAATATTGGTATATTTATGCAAAAAGGGAATCCGTACAAAGGCATACTAACAAAAGCCCAAATCATTGCATATGAAACTGGATTGCATAACAAATGGAGAAAAGATGCAACACCATCTCATCCAATAGTAAAAGAGAAAGCCATCAAAGTGAAGAAATTGAACGTTGATGAATTACAAGGTGCGTTTATAATATTAATATGTGGACTTGGTACAAGTTTAGCGATATTCTTTTTCGAAGTAGGCTACTCGAAATTGTTTAAAAAAAAAAAAGATATAATCGAATAACAACTAACCGATATAGCCAGCTAACAACAATTAATCGTTATAATTAGAGTTATTGTTTTATGAATAGTTAGTGGTTACCATAAAAAATGTAACAGTCAGAAAAAAAATGTTGTTTCAAGCCCAAACACATATAAATATTAATGAATAATGTATGTAATAGTGTAGTATAACACATGTAATAGTAATTAGTAAGTATATGGTAGAAATGTAAGAATTTATATGATAACTGTAAATTAATAAATATTTTTAGAAAAACAAATAATGAAACAAAATCCAAATTATTCTGTCAATTACTCCAGATTAGAAAAAAAAACGAATGCATCTGTTTAAAATAAATTATTATTCTAAAAAATTTATTTACTGGGTTGTATTTTTTGATTTTTTACACATTTTAATTACTTTATTAGATGATTTTGTAAAAACTATAATAATATTATTATAAACTATTATTATTTATTTCATTCTATGATAGTACTACAATAATAGTATAATACATAATATAGTTACGGACTATAGGTCTTGTAACCAGACATAGCGATATTGATAAAGTATGAGTAGAATGTAACTTTTCATTCAGTAGGTTACTGTATAATGGATATGTAATGTGCTCAATTTGAATAAATCATTGCTTACGACAAACGATTATGAGTTGAAGCGCCCGAAAAATTGTTCATTGATATTTATTGCAAAATAAATTAATAATATTAAATGTTTATGAATAGCTCAAAAACAGTCAAAATATATTGAAAAATATAAACATTTGGTGAAAATTTCAAGTATCTATTGTTATTTATTTTTGAATTAAAACTAAATAAGAAAATCTTTTTATGAGAAATTGTAATTTTACACGTGAATATTATATATCACATTATGTCAATATTTCAACTTCAGACGCAAGACGCTCATTAAAAATATTTATCATATTTCAATTAACTTAATTTTTTAATTCCAGTAATAATAACTTATGAGGAATATTGTGTTAAATTTTCCACCTAATGTATGAATATTAAAAATTGTAGAAATTTTTAACTTCAAAATAATTTAAAAAAATTTGTGATTTTTATTAATTTAGCAGAAATTCTAACTTTAAACTCTTATAAAATATTATTGTGGAAATATATTTTCGATATTTTTGATTGGTGTATAAACAGCTTATGAGAAATCGTGTATTAAATTTCCAATGTTTTTGACTCATCTAAAATATTATGATTCACATATTTAAAAAAAATTTTTAAAAAATGTCAAATATCTATATCAATAGCTTTTAAGATATCTAAATATTTTGAAAAATGTATCATGTATATTAAATTTGAATATAAACATTTTGAAAACATTTCAAGTATCTACTGTTATTTATTTTTGAATTAGGTACATCAAAAAAAAAATAAAACCTATTTTATCAAAAGCTGATTTGCTGAAAAATACTCGTTTTTTCTACATTTTTTTTTATTTTTCCGATTAATTTGAAAAATACTATGAATTTTACATTTAAACCTCCCTTTTGAAAAACACCAATAATAACCAAAAATAACCCTCAAAGTGGAAAATCGAATCATTTTTTCTGTTATATCTATATAATAATGTTATTTTTCGTTTAAATATTTAATTTTATAATTTTTAATGTTGAAGTAGAAAATTGAAGTATTTTTACTACCCTAGAAAGTGATAACTAGAACTAAGGACTTCTAGGAGTTTGCATATTTTTCAATAATCATTCAAAACTTAGCTAAGTAATATAGAAATTTGTTTCATAACAATACGAGCTTATATTCAAAATGTATAGTTGTTTATTTTAAATATTTAACAATTTTTTATTTATAAGTGCATATTTGACCATTTTTGATATAAAGGTTTAAGTTTTATAAATATTTTATAAAAAAAACATAGTTTAAATAAATTTCCTGGACCTATGATATTATTTTGATGGATTTATTTATAAAAAATTAGTGTTTGTGTTATCCTCACTTATCACTCGCATTGTTATTTATTGGTATATTGCACACGTGATTCCCGATAGTTAAAAAACAATTAATTATATAATACAAATTATAAATAATATTTATAATATTATATATTTACATATTATGTAAATATTATCTAGATACTAAAATAAAAAAATTTTATTAAATACTATGAATTTTTATTTTTAAATCCATATTTTAATAGCATATTTAGTAATTATTTAAAGCATAAATACATACATATTTTTCAAAGTTTTTTAGGGCATTAGGTCCCTAGCCCTAGTGACAGCAAACAAAAAAACACACATCATTGTAAAATCAATACATTCACTGCTCCGCCAAAATTCTAAAATAATAATATAATTAATTAATAGAAAGCTATTTACTAATATAATTAAAATGATAAATATAGAAAAATTATATAAATATATAAAAATATTAAATCGATTAAGAACCTATTTTACTTCATTTTATTACTTGCCCATTGGTATAGTAATAGTTATTACTAGTCCCTTTTCGTTTACGATAAAATTTACGGTACGACGGGGGACGAATCGTAAAAATATTACCAGGAGATTTTGAGAGACAACTAATATGTTAGTTATAATTACTAATATATAACTAACCTGTTATATACAGATATCATATGTCAGGTTTCACAGTAAAATAATATTATATAGTGGACAGAGTGATATTGAACTGACGATGACAGTCCGTCAACCGACAGTTTTCTCTTTTATATAACATTATATTATATGTGTATAGGCACTTATATATATTATATACATTTAATATGTACGGGGTGATCCATTTCATGCAAGGTGTTCATTCATTCAAAAATCACTAATGTTTTTATATAATATTATATTTTACATAAGTTTAAGTCGGTACAAAACAATATTTTTGGAAATAATTATATTTTTACTATTTTTTATCACTATTATTTTTTAAAGTTGTTTAAATGACTTTTAAAAGACAACACACATTTTTAATTTCATATTCCGAAGTAGAATAATATATTACTCAAAGTATTTCTATGCATAAAACTCAAATTTCACTAGTTTATTAGATAGTTATAAGTAAGTATTTAAAGTTTATATGAGTGGAATAGTGGTCCAAAACTTTGCACTGTACTACGCTGTACTACTCCCTGTGCTACGTTTGACTCTTCTCATCAAACTTAATTTTTTTTTTTAAACGACTTCAAATTTTGTTAAAAAATTATTTTCAAAAACGTTAATAGTTTTTGAAATAATGATAACGAGACGTGTCTCGCGTTGAATAGATGACAACCGGTATAATATATAATAATACCTACCTATATAATTGAGTACAGTTGTTCTATAACCAGTGTCCGTGGTGCTGTAACTGCAGTGTAAAACATATGTGTATATATTGGAGTCATGGGACTATGTTATGTATATTATATGTTCTATATATATAATTTTTTTAAGCGTAACCCGCATTTATATATTATCCAGCTATATTAACGTACCTATATATAATACGAGATATTCTAAACGTAATTTCACAAGTCGGCGAGCCCATTCGATACGCTCGTACCCATATCCGGAGTCCGACTATACGTTAATAAATGCAATAATAATAATAATACATATGCTAATAGTAATACATATATACAGCTCGTATACACAGTAAAAATATATTGTGTACACAATGCACAGTCACACACAACACGCGCGTGTCTATGTAATATAATATTATTACACAGTAAACTCTAGTCGTTTTATTTTATTTTTTATTTTTATTTTCATTAGGTCAGGGCCTAAAACAATATGAAGTATATAAAGATATTTACAATGACTTAATAATATGTAACAATATAATAAAAACTAAATGTGATAAAATGTATGTAATGATTGTGTATAAGTAGTTAAAAACAGATACAAATAAAATGCAATAAGGAAACTTGGCTCGAATATTAAAGGGAAAAAAAGAGTTGTTATTGGCGATGCGCATAAGGTGAATGATTGGGAAGTTGAGATAGTAGTTTGAAGATGAGAATGGAATATGGAAAGGAACAGAAGAGCGTGTACGACGGGAGGGGACATTGAAAGAAATACGAAATGGTAACTCTAGGCATTAGTTCTAGAGGAAAGGAGATTAGATAAGAAAAATAAATTTGGTGAGTGACGACGATCAGCTAAACATTTTAAAGAGAAGAGACGTTAGATAGAGGTGTAATCGTGAGGTGAACAGGGTACATTTAATTTATAAGCAGCATGACGAAGAAATTTTCTTTGGACCCTTTCGATCATGATACGAGCAGAAACAGTGGACGGATTTCAGAGTATGAATCCATAATCAAGGATTGGACGTCCTAAAGAACAAAAAAGAGTGTTTAATAGAGTAGGTAAGTGAAAATCAGTGGAAATACGAATTATGAATCCTAGAAGTTTAATAGCCTTACAGCAGATAGTTTGAATATGCATATTGGAGCATAGATTACGTATAAAAGTGAATCTTAAATCTTTTATTGAGTTATTAGAAAAATTTGAAGGAGCATTATTAACAGAGTAAGTATACTTGAGTAAAACGTTATTACAACAGAAGGTCATAATTAAATATTTTGAAATATTAAGTGAGACCCAAAGATTTACCCCATTTCACAAAGCGCTGTAGATCGTTTTGAAGAGGACAGCCAGAGATATATTTAATATGGTAGAAGATTTTCATATCATTAGCAAAGATAAGGAATTTAGCATGCTGGAGAACAGAAGGAGCCAAGTTTACGTATAAGGCAAACAAAAATGGGTATAAAACTGCACCTTGTGGTTTATCTGAAGAGGGAGTAAAATAGCCTAAAGAAGTCGAAGCAACATTTACCCATTGGTTTCTTTGTACAATGAGTGAAGCCAGGAGAGTAGAGGTTCACCGATGCCTATACAGTCAAGTGTTGACATAAGATGAATATAGTCAACACGACCAAAAGCCTTTGAAAAATCGGTATAGATTGCATCTAGGTAAGATTACATGTAACAGTTGATATTCCAGGATGGAAGCCATGCTGTTCATCAGCAAGAATGTGATTTAATGGAGGGTGAATCATACTTAGGACGAGAGTTTCAAATAGTTTAGACAAATGAAGTAGAATTGTTATTGGACGATAGTTTGTAACATCTGTAGAATCACCGGATTTCAATATTGAGCTAATCGAACCAAGTTCAAGGGCAGACGGGAAGATTTCTGAGTCAAGTGAACATCTAAAAAATAGCCATAATAGTTCAGCTAGAACAGACCGGAATTTAAATAAAAAATCACCCTGTATGCCATCTTAGCCAACAGACTTTATATTTCGAGAGGAACCTATAGGCATTGAACGGAAATTGGAAGTGTTGGGTAAGATTTATTGACTAGGATGAGGTCAAAAACTGGATGTTTAAAAAATACACTGGTTGGATGTAATATGGACGAAACTTTTTCTGCAATATTCATTTGCAGCGTGACTTTATTGTAGCATGATTACAAATTTTTAAATTGAGTAGTATAATAAATTAGGGCTTGAAACCTCATGCACTTAAAAATTATTAAGTACAAGTATGCATGCACTTATGAGCTTAAAAAAATACAAATATGCTTTAAGAATTTTTTGATGCGTTAACTGTCAAGACTATGGATATTCTATAGTTGCTACTATCATAGTATAACTTTCCGTGTAAAGTGCGGTGAAGTTTAATAATTCTGATTTCTGTTCAAAAAATCCAGAACTTTCAACCAAATGTGCCAACTGTGTAAATGACCACATCTCAACTGCCGTAGAAACTTCAAAAACTTGCAACAATTACGAAAACAACAACAAAAAGGACTAACATCCTCAACAAAAACACACCTCAAATACTAAAAAAAATAATTTAAATGTCATATCAGGTAATCCTTATTATTAAGTCTTCTGAATTGGACCAACAAATTACTAAATAAAACTCAATTGTTATTCATAATTCCAAACCTAATATTTCCGATAATTCTCAAACTTACCAGCACAAACGACCTTTCCTTAAAAATTCCTCGCTTTTTATTTAAAATAAAAAACCTAATAACCCTTCTCTTCAGGCACGTACACTAAAAAATTACAATAATCAATATTACATATATTTTATTACTTTTACATAAAATTCATTTAAATAAATAAAAATAGTCCAAAAATTTACTTAAAAGTCCATGACTTTTATAAATTCTTCAGGCCGAATAATTGAAAAAAAAATTGTTTATGACACTCTGACTTTGAATGATCAAAACGTTGAATGGCATCTTTCCATTTTGTTTAAGGTTTAACTATTAAAGCACCTAATTATTAATATGTCCCTTTACAAACTATATTATTAGAAAATATAACACAGCATCTGCACAATGCACCTTGTAATTTTTCCGAGTAAGCTAACCAAAGATAACGGTTTAACCAATCCATTTTTAATTTTAGTCACCGTTTTGGTTCAATAGGAAATTGGTAATTTTTCAATGGTGTCCAAGAATTTTTTAAAAAATTGTATTTTTCCGTCATTTGAATTCTTGGCACTTCTAGATCTCCGTCAAATAAATCAAAAGCAAGTGTATCCGTGTGATTTAATTCTTCATAATATTTAGCAACACTACAATGAGTATATTATTAGCTTAAACTGATTTTTTACAGTTAGATCTGTGTACATATATAAGTTAAGTGATTGCAACCGTGTTGAACAATGACTACGGATCAAACATCAGACCTTAGGATCTGGGTCTCTGCAATTAATCTGAAAATTAATTTGAACAAACGTATCATTATGATGTACATATTAATATGTTGTATAATATTAAACTAAATAAATGTATAACTTATATAACATCGGCTAGTTTTGAATCAGATAAGAATATACCACATTCTAATTTAAATTTTGTACTTGATTACTCTTGAATATTGATGTATATTCTATTATTGGCAGACCACCATAGATCTAAAATAAAATATTTATTTATTAATAAGTATAGTCTTGATGGACAAAATGGCTGTGATACTGTTGACTTACAACTTAAAGACTGGAACTTAAAGGTACGGTCTGCAAGGCGTGACATGTCGCGGCGACCGGTTGCGGTGACATGCTGTTAATTTCTGTTTTTACAGAAATCGTATTATCTGGTCAGCAAGACGCGACAGGTCGCGACATGTCAACTTTTGGTCACTGTAACCAATGACACTACTACTCATAGAGCAGTAGGCACATGACATATCACGATGACACCATGTCGAAATTAGTTTTTTTGCCATCTGAAGACGAAATTTTAGTTCATGAAGTACAAGATAACCCAGTATATATAATATAGTAGCTGCAGATTATAAAAATATTATCATTAAAGATAATATATGAAAAGATACAGCCACAAAAATTAGAAAATCTAGTAAATTAAATTATATATAATGCATTAATACAATATTTAAATAATTTTCATTGAACCAAATATAAATTTAATGATTCTAAAATTAATTTTATTAGTTTTATAGCAGATGATACTAAAAAGCGACGGAAAAACATTAGGGATTCATATGTATTTGCGAAATAAATGAAAACCTGGAACTAGATGGCATCATCAACCAATAAAAAAATTGGTCATTGACTACACATCTCACTTTTTTAGACCAAGTCGAATGTGAAAAAGAGTATGTATTAAAATAATTAAAGTTACCTTTATTTTTGATATAAAAAAGTGCAACAAGTGGGTACTGCTCTGTTATACAATAGGTAATAAGTAAATCACTGTGATGGAAGGCATTAAATTAAAACTAAAAAAAAATTTTTAATGTCTATAAATAGTTTAAAATGTGTCAAAAAAAAAATAAATTTTGAAAAATTAAAAATGTATAGATAATGGTATTATAAATATCCTATAAAAATGTCAAGAATCTAGGGTTATTCGTTTTTGATTTACAACAAAATAATAAAATCGTTCAATGAAAAATCTGATGAATATCTAATGTCAAAACATTTAAACTTCAAATTCTCATAAAAAATTAGTTTGACATTCCAATAGAATTTTTTTTTAGTGTAAGTTAATAAGTTGCCATTAATAAGTTATTGTTTTGAGCTAACAATATGTTATAATCGTATGATCACAAAAAAACATTATTAAAAGTGCAAATGTTATTTTCTTAACTAATTAAATGTTTTTTTTAATCAGTTCAAATATAATTTAGGATGTTTAATAAATTGAGTATGTTAAGGACATATTAGAATAAATGTTGAATATATTTTTGTTTTTTAGAGTATAATATAAATTGTTATTGATGTTAAATAATTATAAATATAATAATGAAGACTTAAGTAATGTCTTTTAACATTTGTAAAATAAAGATAATATTTATTATTAATTAATTTTTGTGAATATTGGTAAAAGTTATATTAATTCATTTATATTTACTTTAATGTTTTCTTCATGGTTTCCATTCATATTGAAAATTAATCAAATTTGTTAACTAGCTAACAAATAGATTTACTTAAAATTATAAATACATACAAATATATTAATATTATTGTCAAATAATTTTACTAACACATGAATACTATATTTTGTATATTATGAAAGTTATATCCATGTTGAAAAAATAAAAAAGTGTAACAATACTTGAACATTGGTCAAAGTTAAAAATAAAATCACACAGAATGTCATTATTTAATGTTGGAGTAAGATTCATAAAAATACAATATTAAACAAAAAAAAAAATGAGTCATACATTTTACATGTATATTAAACTAGATAGAACACGGTATGTATTATTTATGCCTAATAAGAATCCTGTCAAAATTAAATTATAAAAGATTTGATTATAGGAAAATATTCCTATGGATAAATACAATTTACATGAGAGTACATATGAGTATGTATGTGTGTTTCTGTCAGCCTTTATAACTAAGTATATTTAATGATAATATTGATATTAAAGTAATTTATTATACTAATAGTAATACAGCATAAGTTGAAAACATTGCAATTAAAAAAAAATATCAAAATATCATTGTGTATAAAATAATATAATTATATGCTTTAAAAGTTTCAAGTGCCTAAAATAATATTTTTAAATTACAAGAAAATAACTGAAGATACTGGTTTATTATATCCCTGCCACTCGGGTTTGTGATCTTCCTGACATACATAATAATAATTTTATTTGTTTTATTTTATTGGAATAAATATATCGAAAAATAACTGACGAATTTTATCCAAATTCTAATATTTTTGAACTCCCATTAAAAAAAGTCATGAGAAACCTTATATTAAATTTTCAAACTTTTTGACCTAGCAAATATTATTTTAAAGAAATTTAAAGAAAACAAATAAAAAAATTCTCGTGGCTATGATTAGCTTAAAAAGAGTAAAAAAAAATTAAAAAATTTAAAAATGTATAGAACATGGTCACAAACTTTTAATGAAAATTTAAAAAAATATCTACAGTTATGTGTTTCCGAGTTACACCAATAAAATAAAATCGATTTGATGTTCATAGATTAATTTTGCATATATTTCTCATTTTTAAGATAATCTAAGAAAAATATATTTAGGTTTTTTTTAGAAAATATTAGTTTTATATTATAAATTTTTTATGAACCTAAAAATATGGAGCATAGTTACCTATAGTAAATTTAAAATATTATCAATAGTGAATGACTATAAATGTCTCACAAATTATGTTAGAACAAAGGAACTCTGTGTATAAAAAAAATGAATACTTCACCTAGGCAAAACATTGAAACATTAACTTTAAGTTTTTGGTTTTTTTGTTTTAAAAAATGTTTAGTCTTTGAAATAATGAGTAGATATTATTTTTCATTAAAAAACAAGACATCAGAGTATGTCGTGCAATTAAGAATAATATTTATTAGTTTATTATTATTTATGAATGGTTTAGTGATTTGCAAATTTTATAACAGAATTCTTAATTGTAACAATTATGATACTCTTATGTCTAAAGTATTATTGCCAAATGTATTCAAAAAAAAAAATGTAATTTGTTTTTTATTACCATAGCATTTTTTTCCTATTAACGAGGATAATGCACAGTGCAGTATAGTAGCCAAAATATTATGATGGTCAAATGTATAGTTAAGATCAATAAGCAGTAAAGGACTGAACTTACATTTTAAATGATGCAATTCCATATTTAAGTATTTACCACCATCCCCACCCCAAAATATACTCTAATAAACATGATTTACTTATAACGATGTTATGATATACATAAAATGTGGTAAAAGAAGTCAGATTATAGTCATAGCTTAGAATAGATTTTGGTGTTCTTGCCACCTTCACTCCTTTGAAACATTGACGCAACTGTGTCAAAATTAAGACTTTTAGCTCACCGCTGTCAATAAGATCACATTTTTAGCTGATTTAGAAAATGTTTCTAATTTTAATAAATTAAACAGGACATCTAATAAATATTTAAAACTTCTTACTTTATATATAAGAAAACAAAGTATTTTTTTTTTTTTATTATTGTAGCATTGTTTTTATTTTATAATCAAAGACTTACTTTAATCTAAGTGAAAAGTTATACTTAGTAACTAGTAGCCCACTACCTACTCAAATCAGTGGTATGTATAGGACGAGAGGCTAGTGAGCTGCAACCCAACCCCTCTCACCATCAAAACTACAGTCAACTTATTATATAACAACATGGTAGTTTAGCAGTCTAGGTGATAGATCACTTGCTAGTTGCTACCTATTGAAAATTATTTCTATAAATGCAACTGACTCAAATGTTATAAAACTAAACATTGTTATAAATAGTTTAAACAAACTAATTGGAATATTATTCTCATTATTATATGATTTAAAATTACTAAATTAGAAAAGTACATTAGTAATTACTTATTGGGATGGTTTGATTAATGGAAAGACTAGGTGACTATATCACTATGTGACTAGTTGATTAATCATATATTTATACCAGAACCAATTTTAAATTTGTAACAAAATCATTCACCAAATTTTTTCATGTTACTGCCAAATCTGTAATAGAATTGTTGAAGTATCTTTTAAAACACGTGGCTTCAAATGTGTCATAACTTCAAACATAAATTACAAGATTGTCTAGAAGTAAAATAAAGGCAAATTTTAAAATTGAATGTGAATACTAAAAAATAAGCAATTCAAAATGTTGGTTTAATCTTGATAAAATTGTCTGGAAATACTTGATCTTAAACCTAAATTATAAAAAAAATATCAATAACATAAATCTAATTAAAATTAAGTGTGATTATTGTTTTTAATGTAACCATACATTTTGGATTTGAACTGTCTATAAAAATTATTAATTATTAATTACTTTTATTTTTTGCAATTTTTTGTTGCAGTAAGCAACTATTTCAAATGATTACCCAATAATTATACAGATGTATGACCATTGATATTAAACTGTAAAAATGCTATATTAAAATGTTTAAGTCATCTAACCATGGATTTTGTAATAATGCTTCATAAAATTGAAAATTATACTAGACTGGATTCGAAAATACCAAAAATAATTAACAAAAATTATAAGTCAATCTATATAATTATTAATGTTTTAGTAAATAAAACCAAAAAAATAGATAACAAACAGGCTTGGTACCCATTTTAAATTTTGAAGGTGTAGAAGTAGATGATGTATCCATAGATGGTTGAGTGTAGAAACTGATTTATAGCAATTTATTTGGTAGACTCGGAATCCAGTATTATATTAGCATTAAAATAAATAAAAAATTGACTGCGGCACTGCACATTGGTTATATCAAATACTATGGACAACGGTCAATAGATATGAACATTTGAGAATGAGAATCTAATGTTCATGACAGCGGATCATATTACCACAGAATACCTACAACAATAATATTATTATACTAACATAGTTTTATATTTATGAATAGGTAATACTCATAAATAAGTCGTACATAGGGCCGTGACCTAAAGACACAAATAATAAAGAACTGTAAAGAAATGTCTGTTAAAGGTACGAGTGGTCGGGCCATGCAACCAAAGGCGGAGGGGGCAATACTGTTACAGCCGGGAAGACCGAGATTGCATTGAATATTGATCTCAGTCCGTGTCTACCGCGCGTCTTTTGAGCCTTGAATTCCTATCATATTTAATCATAAATATCGTATTATCAATTATGATAGAATCACGATTGTCTATTGGATTATCAGCAGCAGCTGACTTCCGAAATGTGCAGGGCACGGTGTTATCTTCTTAAGACCGCTGTGACCTTGTGTGCTTGATTTTCGTGAAGAATTGTCGAAAGAAACCGCTGCAGTCCGCACCGTGTGCAATTTCGGCGGTTATCAAAATCCAGTCTCGTTATCAGTTATCACTTATGCCAGCGCACAAACATGAAATAATAATATTCATATAATTATTTATATTACACATTTACATTTTACACATACTAACAAGTAACAACCATCGCCGTCGTTCGTCGTCGTCGTCGTCGTCGTCGCGATTTTTCATTATGATCGGTCCGCCTGAAATAATATTGAAAAGGCGATCGTCGGCGTAGTCGGTTCACTCGACCGACGTGATATCAGTAAGGACCTACCGGTTATTAGGAGGCAGTGGACACTGTCAATCGTATTTTTTTTAAATTTTTATTATAACGATTGTGCGACTGTAGCTGACGATGGACGACATTTCGTCGCAGGACGATTGTCACGGAAATAATAATCATCTGCTGCCGAAGGCCGTGTAAAATAAATGGACTGCGGCCACATTCTGCCCAACCGGACATCGTCTGGCACCAATACAGGTATGACCCTTTAAGCGATACTTTTACACAATTATTATACTATGGCATTTGTCAGCGCTAGCTCTACCTATACTTTGGGAATTTTAATAACTAATCATGTATAACCGCTGTGATCTGGCCAAATAAGTGCCCACGATCGGAGCATTATAATATGATTCATAGTCTATGTAAAATCATCATTACGAGACTCATTGACTCTGTTCTTGTGTAATATTTATGTTGTTTTCAAACATACACCAATTCATTCCAACCGTAAATAAGTATATTTTATTTACAATGTTCCCTACATAACCTTTATAATAGTTAAACATAAATTACAAAAGTAGTATGTATCTCACAAATTCAAATAAATGGCCATGTTAATTTAGACTTAATATTATATAAATATCTAAAGGTTTGAAACTAATACATTTTTAGATTTTTCTTTCTTTCGATTAATTATCAAAATACAATAAATACCTACCTGCTTATCTATGTTTTATTTTTTTTAATAAATGTTTAAAGTTTATAATGTATAAATACCTTACTATTTATTTATAACCTATTTAGATTGCATTTCGGATCGCATGTACTGCAATTTTAAATGTATTGGATAAGATTATTAGTTAATTATTCCTAAAATAATAAGATAATTAAATAATTCAATTCGGTATAAAATATAATTCTATAATTATCAAAAAAAATACATCATTATATTATAATTTTTTTATCAATATGTAATTAATTGTTTATAATAGCTAATCAATTTGCAAACCTACCTACTCAATTAAGAATTTATTTGATATGATTATCATTTATAAGATGATCAATACTATAATAGCCATTAAATTGCAAATAATATACTATATATAAGTACAGTTTAGTGCTTTAAAAATAACAAGTTTATGAGATTATTATTTAATTTTATTATTTTTTTGCAGTTATTCATCATTCAATTGATCATTAAACCATTATGAGATTAAACATAAGAACTCTTTTTTTAGTTCTTTCTTCTTTAATTATAGTATGTACATTATCATTATGGTCCAATTGCTCAAATCAAACATTTGATACATTTTCAAAGAATATTAAACCCAATTATGAAGTAAGTAACAAATTATTCTCATATTTATTAAATAAAATACCATTAATAACATAATCAGTATCTATATCATTGTGAGTATTAAAAATATTTGTTATTTTTTAATCAATGTCACAGTTAATTTTTCTTTATTGTTTTATGACCAATTTTTATAATCTGTCTATAAATTAAATCAATATTAATAGTGAAATAATATCAGGTAATCAACATTCAAATAAAAAAGTGTATAACTAGTAAACTAAAATTGTTTTTTTTTTCAATTCAAAATATTATTGAAGATTAAAAAGTCTTATACATTTTGTTACTACATGAATTTAAAAAATGTAATATAAATTAATGGTGATAATTGATTATTGTGTTTATATAATTATAGTACTTATTATATAATTAAATTGTGATAAGGTGATAAAGATAAGAAATAACTAAATGAAAGGCAAAAGCAATGAAAAAGCAGCTTTGTAAAAATGCCCTTATCACACTTATTTCACAAATACATTATTTAATGATGAAAACATGTAATAGACAATCTCAACTAAAATATTGTAAATTGTAATATACTATGTTTAAATTTCATAAATTAATAAAATTCCATTTAAATCTTATAAATAAATCTTACTACCTATTGTACTTACATTTTTTTTCAGTCATTAGTTCAAAATATAAAACCAATAGACTGTCTCATTAATGGAAATAACATTCATGTGGATTGCCTTTTAAAAAATAACACGGTTTATATTCCATTTTCATTTCTAAAAAATTATTTTGAGGTTTGTACTTTATTAATATTATTGTCTACCATTTGCATGAATGTATAGATGATTTATCAAACTATTTATGTTATTATATCATGTACTAATTGAAAGTAACCTGCACAAAATATTTAAGTCTATCAACTTGCTTATATTACTAATTACTATAAACTGTTAACTATCAATAAATTATAAATATATATAATTTATACAATTTATAATTTATTTTATTTTTTATTTAGATTTATGGAAAAATTATTGAAACTGATGAAAACAAAAAAAAGTTCTATTGGTCACATAGTTATTCCAAAATATATTATCAAAATGGAAAATATGACTCTCGAGGTGTGTTCACAAATTTCCAAAATTTTAAAGTTGAGGAAAGAGATCGTGTGAAGTGTGTTAGTGCTTCTGAAGGCAAGTTTTAAGCTATAATATATAATTATATTAAAGAGCACAAGTACCAAAAAATAAGTTTTTAATTTGAAAGAATGTTAAATTCTATCGGAAATAGTATATGTTTAACATTTTTACTTACATTATTTAATAGGTTATAAAAAATTGAAAAAAGATACGTGACGTCACTGGGCCGAAGCTTGCCCTAATTACCTATCTTTACATATATAAGTTGCTTACTTCACACAATAATTTACTTATCTTTAAAGTATATTTTCGATTTTTTGTTCGATATGATGTGTTTTTATGCTTTCAAAATGTTAATAAAACCATAATTTGTTTAAAGTGTTTAGTTTTTTTGAAATATTTAAAATCTTAAAAAAGTAATTTTTATGACATACGCCTTTGTAACCACAGAAGTCACTTATGGCAATACAACTTGGCTCAACTAGCTATATCTCTTAGTATTTTTAATATTTAAAAAAAAATTAATGTTATATATATATATATATATATTGATATTTTAATTTCTATCGTTTTTAACAAAATAAGTGTTTCTTCAAACAATCAATAATTGAATCTTTTTCAAAATAAACATTAATAGATGTCATTTATATGAGAAGGCTTTTGATAATGTGGATCATCTATATATATGTATAAAATTCTCTAGTCACAGTGTTTGTTATTGAATTCCTCTGAAATGGCTTGACCGATTTTCATGAATTTTTTTTTGTGTATATTTGGTAGGTCTGAGAATAGATTATAGGCTATTTTTTAAACCGAAATTATATAATAATATATATTATTTTATATTATATTATATAAAATTCTTATAATCTGTAAGTTGTGACCAATGACAACCATTAATAAACAAAAATTACTAATATAATCTGTAAATTGTAATAGTAATAGTAGAAATAAATTATAGAAATTAGAATTTTATTTTGTCTATAAAATATAATTGCCATTGGTTAATAGGGTAGATATGATAAACGCATGCATCAAATTATCGCATTACAGACTCGAAATAATAAGTTATATCATATGAGAGTTGATACATTGTCATATTTTTAAAGACAAATTAAAAATTGCCATTGATTAAAGTTAATAAATCTTAGATATATATATATAAATGTTTGTCTGTATGTCCTTTATGCACTCCTACACTATTCATCCGATCACCATGAAACTTTCAGAAGTTGTTGAGTACACTCCCGCGAAAGTTTCTGGTATATAACATCCTACATACACTACATACACATTATACACTAAAAATTCTGGGAAAACTAAAAACGCTATTTTTAATAAAATATATATGTATAATCTCTTTATTTATAGGGTTATCATTTACATACTTTATAACTATTATAATTAGTAGAAATATGGCATATACATATTTTTACAAATAAATTTATAAAAAAAAAACAAATCTTTGGCATGAGCAACCATCGCAATATTTCTCATGTACCTATCTAATTCTGATTTCACTCAACTTACACACCTCATGGGGTCCACAATTCAATGCAGTAGATTGCCTACCTAGGTGGTTTAGATGCATGTAAATCACTTGAAGTTAATCTTAACTTAATTTTTAGTTCAGGCAACGCCGTATGGAACAGCTAGTAATTTATAATTATTAAAACTTAAATCATATAGATTTTATGACTCTTCTTTTCGTGGTTTTGTTCATTTCTAAGTGATCATATTTTAAATGTTAAATATGAAAGTTTTATCTCAGATAATATTTGTGACTTAACTAATGTTCCTCGGAGTATTATTTATTGCGCTATTATTTCTACTTTATATAAATAATATTGTCAATAAACTGCAATACTCCAAATTGTTATTACTAGCATATGATTTAAAGTTATTTAAACCAATTCACTGTTTTAATGACTGTCTCCTTCTTCAGGAAGAGTGGTGATGTAAGGTATAACAATAATGACATGTTTTTAAATATAGAAAAATTTAAATCTATTTCATTTTCTTTAAACAGGTATTTGATTTGTTATAATTATACTTTGAACAATCACTCCATAAATAGGATAAATTAAGTAAACATAATTTAAGTATCATATTTAATTCAAAATGTTTTAACCACATATTTTGTTAATATAACCAATCAGGTATCAGCTAAAGAGATTTTATTAAACATACATATAAAGATTTTTATGATGACCATACTTTTAAGATATATTTAAAAATATATTTTACTCTATATGTTCCAAACTTAAATACACAAGTCTGATATGGTCAAATAGCTTTCTCAAATAGTCACTCTATGTCTGTCAAAAATTCAGAATAATTTTTTATGATTTCTATGCTGTCAATGCAATGTACAAAGAATACCTCACTCTGGTTATAATGTTGCATATGGTTTTTTTTCATTTTATGTTTAAATAAAAGATACAAGTTAATACTGAAATTATTGTATAAATTATTAAATAATGTCCTTGAACCAATTGAATGTTTTAATTTTAGAATCAATTTACCTAATGCTAGAAACAAGTCTTTATTTTACTTGACTGATTAAAAAATTGTATGTCTTTATACCTGTCCACAGTGCTCGACTTGGGGGAAGATGCAGGGGGACAGAGTCCCCTAACTAATTTTACAGAAATTTTAGCGTACCCCTACTTTTATTTTTAAGGCTTTACTTTTATTTTTTAGTAACGTTTAATAAGTGATGGGGACGCTCTTTTTTTATAATTAACAGAGTCCCTCTACTTTAATTTTGCCAAGTCGAGCACTGCCTGTTCATACTCTTATTTTAATGTCTACTGCTAATTCAATAAATAATTTTGATTTTTTTCATTCGTTGCTTTCCAAGCTAATTAAATTGTGATGATGTTAAAATGAAATGATATATTTATTAATTTATTTTTGATCTGAATTTATAACAACATTTTTTTTTTTTTTTGTATTAAATTATTATAAATTATTCTCTTTTTGTAAACAATTATGTACTATACTTATATTTTGTATTGTTTTATTTTATTATGTTAATTGAAATTTACTTTACCTAATAAAAATTATTATTATTATAATTATTAAATCATACATTTATACATACATCAAACATCAAAATTAAAATGTTTAGGTTGGTAAATTGAGCAACTTTTACATGTGTAAGATATGCAATTGTATCCAGCTTGGTCAAAGAGGTTATCCAGTTATTCTAAATACCTTTATATCTCCTTAAATAATTTTTTTTTTTTATTGCATTTTGATCAAATCATTTTTATTTTAATAGTTCGGACCACAACATTTAATAATTAATAATAATTTGAAGAATATATATATATATATTTTTTGTGTGTGTGCTTCTTTAACAAACAATAAAATTTTGAAGTATTTTAAATTAAAAAAAAAAAAAATGTTATTTAATAGGAGTCCCAGTATCAACTCAATGGAATCCTCATGGTTATTATTATCCAACACAAATAGCTCAATTTGGGTTATCTCATTATAGTAAAAATCTAACTTTACCATCACCAAAAATAAGAATCTTGGAAAACGGTCAGTTGAATTCTCTATGGAATGTTCCTGAAACTTCAAAAATACAAATAGTATTCAATGCTCAAGTCAATAGTGATGTTATTGATTTTTTCAGTCCAAGTAAATTTAATGAATATTAATCTACATTAAAATAAAATTTGTTAATTCAAATATCTTAAAATATTTCTAGACCATTAAAAATTAATCATGTTGTAAAATTATTTTATTTAGATAAACCGATTTTGTTAAAAATTGATAGCAAAGAAGATTTTTTCATTAGTTTTGATGTGGCTTTGTCTTTATCAACAAGTAGTAGTATTGTTGTTAGTATTAAAGAAATGAAGGAACAAGAAGTATGGAATCTGCATTACATATGTTCTAGAACATTTATATTTGCAAAGGTAAAATCAATTATTTTATTTATATATATATATATGAATTAAATGTATTCTTGAAAATATTTTATCATATTTAAATATTTCCTCACAAGGCATTGTAATTAATATTTATTATATTTTATTTATAATTATAATATAGGATGTTTGGTATTATAGTGCCATATTAAAACATGCAATAAAATACATAAATTTTTTTAAAAATTAAGTTTTCTACTGTAATTATATTTATTGACATCTCCATTTTAAGTGTGAAAAATTAAAAAGTAACACCCGATTATGGCCGCCTAGGGAGGCACAGCATTAAAGTATATGCTTGTTAAACTTTTCATTGACTCGCTCACAAATGTTTGTCTGCCTATCATTAACAATTATTTCAATCTTTATTTTAGTTTCAGAATCCTTAAATATTTATTTATGTATATTTTTAATTTCAAAACTCCCCCTAACCAACCCATCTCCCCCCCCCCAAAAAAAAAAAAATAGTGCATGGTGTAAGATTGTAAGATTTGCAGACCATTCGTAGTTGCCACACAATGAAATGACGTATCTATTCCACAATGAAAATGATCAAAACCAAATAGCATTTACAAAAAAATTTTATAATGTGAGAAATTGGAAGAATAACAGATAGCAAAAATAATAAAGCCATAACAACCAACTGTCATGAGAACCTACCAACTTAAAATTTGACGCTATATCCAAGATATCTTATATTTTTATACATATTTTTATTTTATATTTTTAATTTTTTCAATTAATATATATTTTATAATAATGTAGTAAAAATAGTTCAAACATAGATTATAAGTGTGAATTTATGATAAATTATGTAAACATAAAATATTTGTATAGCATACACCATAATTATCTACGGTTATTATTTTTTATTTAATAGGGTCATAATATTTATCATGGAATGCATTGTGGTAGAGAGTTTGGATGGAAAAAATTGACAAGAAATGTATTAATTGACTTACAAAAGGGCTTACATGTATTAAAAAAAACAACAGCAAAAATGTTTCGTTCAAAATATAAGGTAGAAAAGTTTTCCTTCATTATCATCAAAATATTTTGCTTATAGTTATAATTTAAAATTAATTATCTATTAAATTTTCAATTATGATTATATTTAGTTATGTGATTTTAAACTGAATGGAGTTGGATTCTTGGACAATCTAACACTTAGTTCTAGTAATCATATTAGTCAATTTTATGCTGCAGCACATTGGTTCAATAAACATCAAGATAAAGTGTCTGGAGGTTGGATTAATCCTGTTACTCGTAAAATATCTCCTGTTATAAAACCATTAAAGCCAGGATGGTAAGTTTACTAAAATTGCATTGCTAAATATAAAATAAATGTGTATATAGTCTAACATAAGTAACAGACAAATGTAATTAACTATGTATAATATATATATATATATATTATACATAGATTAATATATTCAAAATAATTAAATTTGAAAAAAATGATTAGAAGAAAAATTATGATATAGTTAGTTAATTATATCTGTCAGTTCTTACACCCTATATTATTAATTTAAATATTGAAGAAAATTTTATTATATAACCCATGTTTTACGTGCAAGGCACTAGCTTATTATAATTTAAAAATTGTTTTATAGTTTGTAAGTTGTCAACATTTTCACGATAATTAAAAAAATAAATATTATTCTATAGGTTATCTGCTATGGGTCAGGGCCAAGCAATATCATTACTCTCCAGGGCATTTTACCATTCTGGTGGCAATGAAGTATATTTAAAAACAGCTCATATTGCTCTAAAACCATTTAAAATTCCGACTAAAAATGGTGGCGTTTTATCTGAATTTATGAATTTACACCCGTGGTATGATGAATATCCTACAGTTCCACCAATATTTATTTTAAATGGTTTTATGTACTCCTTAATTGGATTATATGATTTGTTTTCGTTAGCTCCTAATGGTTCGGAGGTAATTTAAAATGTGTACTTTTTATAATTATATATTTTATACAACACAATGATTTTAGGTTTCGCAAGAAGCTTATTCATTATGGAAACAAGGTATGACATCATTGAAATATCTATTGCCATTGTTTGACATGGGTTCTAGATCAGCATATGATCTCAGACATGTAACACTTGATATAGCTCCAAATATTGCTCGATGGGATTACCACGCTACACATATCAACCAACTATTGTTGTTGGCAACACTGGACAATGCAACAGTTATACAGACTACTGCTAAAAGATGGATTGGTTATATGAATGGTGCTCGTGCATCGCACAATTAAATTATTAAGACACTAAAAGTATTGAACATAAACTTAGTAAAATATAATTAAGGTAAAATGTTGGGAAAAAAGTATGGCTGTGAAATTTTTTTTTCCTAAACATGTTGCATTTTTAATTTATTTTATATTTTTAGGGAAAATGTGCATTAATAAAATAACTAAATTTTTAATTTAAACAAAAAACTAACTTTAAACATTAAAACCAAGAGTTTATAGCAAGTATAACATTTTGTTTCAGTGAAGCAGTTTTTGTTTTTAAAAATGCTTTACTCTATCAATAAATCATGTTATATTCGTTACTTAAAATATCAATAATTCACCAATTAAATTTCTTAACTCAGTTTTATGATATAGCACATATTATAAATATTTTGTTTAAATTTTGTTAGATAAAATAAAAGTGTATTAGAAAATACAGTTATTAATTTTCATCTAATCAGTATTAAAAATAACATACTATTAAAAACAATTTATGAAAAACTAGATAGATTTTTGTATAACAACAATTAATTCGAAAAATTTTTTCATAGTTTGAGCTGTTTTATAATAATTTAATTGTGGTCACAAAACATCTGAAACATAATAGTTCTAATAGGATTATTATAGAAACATGACATATTGTAATATGCTATAAGATAAATAAGTAAGAATTATTCTTTTTTTTTCCTATTTTAAACTTTTTTTTTAACATGTATGTCTTATGATTGGGGTCATTCTATAAATTTGTGCGACACTGAGAGCGTTACTATGGCGTCATGAGTCTGGTTCTACTCACCATTCGACCTGGTCCCCCACTTCTATACCTCATGACTTCTCATAATTATATAAATAACTTATTGTTGTGGTAAATTGGTCATGAGCCCATAAGACATATGCATGTTTGATGTATCTGCATGCAATAGAGATATTCTTTCTAATCTCACACACACACACACATATACATGCTCCTTCAAGTTGCTGATTAGGTTTCTGGTGCTGAGAGTCATCTAATACAGTCATCCATAAAAGAAAAATTTATTATTTTAAATTTATATACTTAGTTTCATATACTTTTAAATACTAACATAGAATTATTTCATATATAAAAAATATCAGGGTTTCTCTGTACATTAAAAAAATGTATGAAATATTCGTGTTAAAGCTAAATATTCTGATATAACTTTTATAAAAATAAACTATCTGATAATATGTTATTAATAATCATTTGATTATATTAACTAACTAAAATTATATTTTGCCAAAAACAAAAAAAGAATATATGATAATAATTAAACATTTCATCATAATAGTATTGATTTTTTTATCAAACTACGAGGAAAGCAAAAAAAAAAAAATAAAGCTTAAGTAGTTATTTCATATGATTATTATTTAATTGGTATACAAAAAATTTATCTTATGTGTTTTATAGAAAATTAAAAATACTCCTTGTGTTGAAATCATATCTGCATGATTAATAAATTGGATGTGTATTAATGAAAATGTTTAAAATAATTATAATTAGAAATAACATTAAACTATATTATTCTTAAAGAAAAAATAATAATGTAGTTAATTAAAAAATTATATATATATATATTTAGCATGTTTTAATTTACTTCCAATGAAAAATATTAATCAATTGTAACGTTATTTTATGTAGTTTATCTACATAATATTTATGTAATTTTTGTTTTTAGTTTTTAATCTTGTTATAAGTTTGTTTGTCATATGATTATCATATAGTGTTAGAATTTACAAACAGAACCATTGCAAGTAAATTTATAAACGCATTAGAATTATAGCGACAATCAAAAGTTATAATAACTCCTTATTTTTATATAATTAATTCTATTAACTTCATAACTATACACTATATGATTCCCATTGCTCTTAACTTGCTTATAACTGCACTAGTGATCTCATTAAAAGTTATTATAAAACCAATTATATGTAAGAATAGTACTAACAATTATTAATTTTAGAAATTATTATAATATACTCTATAACTATATTATATAATATATAAACATATATATTTGGTTTAAAACTGCTAAAATCATATTGATGTGTAATAAATAATTGTAACCACCATTGGTTTTGTTTTTTTCTTACTAATGATGTATTGTTTACAGCAGTGATTTTTGTCTTTATAGGACTTGCGACTTATGAGCGATTCTAGTGATTATTTACTGTTTGAAACCCATATATCTTGAACAGAAAAAGCTTATTAATGAACACTGATTTAAATATGCAAAAACAAACCCATTTTTAATTATTTTAATATAATTATTATTATTATTATTATCTTAGTTTTATTTGATTTTTACAATTAAAGTACATTTTTAGTATTTATCAATTTTATAATTTTTAAAAGTTTATCAATACCCACCTTTTGAATATCTCAGATTAACTTTAGCTGATTTCATAAATGCAATAAACTGCAAAATAGTATTGATCATAGGCATTAAATGTGCGCTGACACCAGTATCAACTGGTACATACCAATCAATTGCCTATTTTTTTTCAAATTAATTGAAGTTCATAACTACCTCTTACAGTTTATTTTAGTTTTACAACAAAACTTATAAATAAATTATATTTTTTTACAATTATGTGACCTAGTTTTCTAAAGCAAGTAAAATTGGTATTAAGAAAAAAAATATACACAAACAATTAATGCAAATTTAAATTTACAGCATTGTAGGTATAATTAAATTGACACATAAATATATTATTGTTTTAAATTTATAATAATGATAAAAATTATAGACATCTTTTAGCTTCTCTGATAAAATTATGTTTTTAATTTTTATACTTTTAATACCTACCTATATAGGTTTAAAAAATTATAAATACTTAGTTAAGATTTTATACCTAAGAATACAAAACAAGCCCATTAAATAAGCTATCTTGAAATAATTTAACTTTTTAGATGAATATAAAAAATATCTAAGATAAATATAAAAACAACAATATTTACAGCCTAATGTTTTATTATACTGTTACAGATTAGATTTTAGGTAAGACGTTTTGTTGAAAATGAATGGTGTCAACGTAGTTTTAAATGGTATTGTTTTCAGATTTTAATAAAATACATAGATAAAAATTAATGGTGAAATTTTAAATAAATTCTACTAATTTCATAAAAGGAAACCAAAATAGTCAAAGTAATATTATAAAAAAAAATGTAATTGTTTATACTTAAAACTATGTCAAATTAAATCTTTTCGTATTTCTGAAAAACTTAAAAAAAAATACTTAGTCAATAAAATTATAGTACTGTCTATCTGAATTATTGCAACTGTTGAAAAACATTTTAAAAAAAGATGTTTTAAATTTTTATCAATTATGATTAAATTATGAATTATAAACAAAAAATATACCTATTTATACAAATTATAGGTAAACCTTATACCAGAATAATTTAGTGGTGGTTAATCATAGGAAACAAAGTTTAGGCATCACAAGCCAATACCTTACAAGATAGGAAATATGGACAAAAGATACAGAGGGTTATTACCTTTTACTCGGTGTCGTATTAAGGTGTAAGCCAGAGGCACATATATCTATCACATCTTGGAATGATTCGATTCTTTATTTTTGTTTAAAGAGAAACGCTTATTATAGGCGCATTGGACTTGGATTTTCAAAACCGTATAATACGATTTGGAATATGAGCGATTTTCACGGGCTTATATATTTGTTGTTGTTTTGTTTTAAGCTACGAAATCAAAAATTGATGTGCGACGCGTCCTGTAGAAAATCGTGTTCTTTCTAACAAAAAATAATAATTAATTAAGTCCATTATACCGTTCTACGAGGCGCGAGAGGTTTTCCCGTAGGGCCCTTTTTGAGCAAAAAGTCTCGCTCGTTTCATTTATATTGTAGGCGGTGCGGTCGACATGTGTGCGAATGCATACGTGCACAGAACATTACGAGTCAAGTATTGAAGTATACTGGGGGTGGACAACCCTCGGCCTCGTAGCAATTTTATGTGGCCCGCGATTAAAATTTATAATCAATATAAAAACCACAGACTAACGTGGTATGGACTGAAAACGGTGGATTCAAACGTTGTTTGTTTGTAAATGCCCATTGTTAAACCAACACGCCTCAACAGTTATATGGTCTTAAATTGACTACATACATCTGATATGGCCACACGTTTCTGTGCAATATAAAATAAGGTAAATTCAAACCGTGGAGATCTTTTATTAATAATTTTTTTTTTTTTTTTGCACACGACGCCAAAAAGGTCGGCGACTGCACCAACACTAACCACCGGTGCACACCGTGATCGTCGTCGTCGTCGTCGACGACTAAATGCAAAACACGCCATAGACGCGATCGCGTGTCGCCTAAATAGTAAATAACGGCACACGAGCCGCATGGCCCCCGTTAATCGTCAGAGCGTCATCATCTCAACAACAACAACAACAACAACAACGGTAACGATTATTATCATTCGTCCGTCTCGTGTCCTGTTGAATCGGCCGAAAAATAAAAATGTTATTACCGACGATGCCCCTTGCGACACGTGCGTATAGGCAATTGGACGGCCGGTATCGCGATTACCGGTTTGTCGTCGGTATCGATTCGACGCGCTGTCCGTTGGGCGGACGGGCGGACGGGTGGGGGGGGGGGGGGGGGGGGCACTATACACGCACATTTTTTTTTCAACATTTCTGTACCGCTGCCGGACGCGTTCCTTATCATTCGCCGGACAGTTATCAATGCGACGGACGCACAGGACGCCGGGCCCATAACTCGTAAGTTTCCGAGGTCTATTTCCACCGTTACTGGTTATTATTACGTTTTAAACGTCCCACTCTGGCCGTGAACGCTTAGTACCCACTACTTATCGTCTCCGGCGTGGCGACGGTGCGCGTCCGCCACTCGCGGTCGGTAGCCGTCGACCCATCGGTGTCGATCGCCTCCGCCGCCGCCCAACGCCCACCCATCGCCCGTCGTTGAAACGATCGCCTCGCTATTGTCGTCGTCCGGATAGCGGCGTTTTCCCGAAAGCGGTCGCCACGTGCGTTCCAGAGTTTTGAGCACAAAAGCGTAGGCGGTCCCGTGTTTCGGGCCGTAGTAGTCTCGCGCACGTCGGCTACTACGCAGTCGCCATGTCGGCTCGTGCTGTTTTTTTTTTTTTTTTTTGGGGGGGTGTGTGCCCACGTTGAAATGTTACAAGTGACCCGCAAACCGCCCGGCTCGTTGCTCGTAAGTGCCGAGGTTCGTTTTATATTTTTATTCTCGTTGATGTTCTGTTACTCTGGCCGTACTTGCGTCAACTTTTGACGATCCGCGTTCGGCTGTGGCTTGACAGATGTTTGTTCGTCGATCGTCGTGGCAACCGCATCGTTGTTTTTCGCGTGTTTTTTTTCCAAATAACGGTCAATTGTGCACGTTATGTTCGTCCCAGAGTCTTGGCCAAAAACAGTAGGCAAATCCGATTCTTGTTGTGATTCGGGCACCAATTGGTGCATACTAGTGGACTAGTCCCAGATTAAAATTTTATTCTTATTGGTTCCCGAGTTAAGAACCGTACCTTACTAGTTTGGTTCCGTGTCAAAAATCATACTGCACAAGTAAAGTCTCAGAAAAACTACGTTTTCCTTCCCGTTCAACCGGCTCGGGGCCTTTTAAGCTTATGCCTTTGTAGTTTTTACTGTTGAAGGTTCAAATTCAGACTATAATTTTGGACAGAACTTTGTTTTGGGATGAGTATAAATTTTTAATAAATAATCCGTGAACTTATGCAATCGTTGTCTGGTTGAATACTCTACAAAATCGTTTGTAAAACAGTTTTCAACTTCATTTGGTGGTGAGAATGAAAGTTCACAAAATATTTTATGAAGTTAATTACTTAACCATGAATTTTTTATTATCACTACTTAATCCTAAATTCGGGAAAGTAGGAATGCATGTATTATTACATCATATTGAGATAAGAATATCTACGGGGAGAAGTGCCGCTTAAATGTTTTTTCAGTCGTGTAGTATGCGCCCATTACTCAATCCCATTAAAATATTAATTATGATTTCATTTATATGTTATTATGCTTGCAAATTAATAACCCTTTCCAATTCTCAAGTAGTGGTAATCTCCACCACTGTGTGACCACCATTGTTTATATTGCCTATGTAACTTGATGTCCGTTTGGAAGCATATTAAATATTACAGCAAAATTATACTATGATATTAAAATTTATATATATGTAGCCACCTTACTTATTGATTGATTATTTTTCTTGTTATTTTTAATAAGCTGCATGTTTTAAAATAATTATTATTTTCAGCCATTTGTACTAAAGGACTTCATTGATGTTGTTAGACATTAGCAATGCTGAAAAAAAAACATGGTTATTACATAGCACAGCTGGTGCGTGCAGTGGAGCTTTTACACGTTTGGTCTGTCAGCCATTTGATGTACTCAAAATTCGATTTCAGGTAAATTTAATTTGTTTCCCTGGACCACCCCGGGTGTATTTATCTTTAATTAATATATTGTATAAGAGTACTAGAGTCTTATGAAAAATAAACAGTTGACTAATAATAATTGTTTAGGCTAAGAATACTTAATAAATATATGAGTAGTTTACAATCATAATTTGACTAAGATTGTTGATTGTGACAATGTTTCGTTTTGACATTTTTTTGTTTTGTTGTTTTTATTTAGTTGCAAGTCGAACCATTATCAAGAGATTCAAAAAACTCTAAGTACAAATCTATTCGTCAATCAATTAGTCTTATATACAAAGAAGAAGGTTTTAAGGCATTATGGAAAGGTCTTTTACCTGGACAGTTCTTATCAACTACCTATGGATTAACACAAGTAATTAGTTCCTTTTCATTTAAAGTTCAAGCTTTTGTACACAATTTTTTTTTTTTTTTTTTACGAAGTATATGTTTTTATTATGAATTACTATTTTTTTCACTATATTTAACAGTAATATTAAGTAATACTAGAATTAAATTAAATTTTTCTAATTATTAAATTTAATTTAGTAGTTTAGTTATTATTGTTTAACAAAGAATTGAACTATATAATGTCTACTTCAGTTTTTAATTATGGATATAATCTATTTAATATTATATTGAAATACTTCACAAAATTAATATCATTCTACAATCTTGTTTTATTTAAGTGTCTAGTCATTATATTGGAATGAGTAAGTTAGGTATAGTCATAATGAATGAAAATTTAACTTATTAAAAAAACAAAATGACTATACCATAAATATCAAATCAATAAAAAAAGTATTATTTTTACGTTTTTGTTTTCATAATATTTTTAACAAAAGAAATTTTTATTTAAATATTCAATATTGTAATAATATGCAGACTTGTAAAACATAAAAAATTAAATCTATTTTGACTTCTTTTTGGTAAAAGGTTTTAAAATATTAAAATATCTCTTAAGTATCTTGCTCATGCGAGAATAAATAGATTCTATATATTTTTTTTATTCTATTACTCACCATGAACAAAAATAAACTATAATAAAATAATAGGTGAGATTTTATAATAATTATTAATTAAATAAAATTATTAATTTTGATACATTATTGTTATATTTAGTGTTGATATAAAACAAGATTGCACAAACTGAATTTAAACTTGTAGTATTGATACTTTATTAATAGTTGTAATCAATGCAACGTTATATAAATTTATTTATTTCTTTTTTATAAAATATATGAAGATAACTTTTGTTTAATAATACATTTATAATTTTAGACTATACAAGTAATTATAGTATTATTGTAACTTATTTACAAGTTATAACATTTTATCTTATAAATATTATTATACAAAATAATATCATACACATATTGCATAATATATTTATTATTATTGATTAAAATTCTATCTAATAATAATTGACTGATACAGTGGTCGCCGCTTATTGGACTAAAAAAATTTTTAAAAAATTTTAAAATGCCTAAATTTAAAAACTTATTTACTTAAAAAATATTTATTGAGATTCAAGGTATGTATAACTAGCTATACGCAATTAAAAATAAAATAATATGTAAGTATGTAAAATCTAATTCATTTTTTGATAAAAATCCATCACTGAACACAACGATGTCTATTCATACACTATCTATCGTACTAATTGATATTATTGACGGCTTGGTTTATCGTGAAAAAGTAATTTATTTTATTTCCGTGATAAAAGCAAAATACTAATACCGACTAATATCGCATTTATAACATGTTTGTTCAATGTATGTACATAGTTTCTTTATTTATCTAATTTTCAAATGACCCTATTAACTGTTGTGTGTGTCGAATAGACAAATTTTTTGCTGTGTGTTAGTATATGTGCTAATCGGGACCAGCCGTTTTGAGTTTAATAGGCGAATGAGTCAATTAACCATAAGTCCAATAAGCGGTGACCACTGTATATTGATTTATATCAGGAGTATCCAACCCGCAGCCCATGATAGGTTTTAATGTGGCTCTTGCGTAAATTTCAAAACCATAAATTACTTATATGTATGTTATAAGAAACAAAAAAAGGTTAAAAAAAACCCTATTAATATAAGGTACCCATACCTTATATTGATTTAATAGTATATGAATGTGTTATCGTTATTACAACTATAGGGATAGCAAAAAAATAAAATGTATTTTAAAAATTATATGGCCCATGACAACTTCTACTTAATGTGGCCTGGTCTTCCAAAAAGATTGGGAATAATTTATGTATACAATTTTGTACACTGACATCGTCCTAAATCAGGAATTCATAATTTGTTACATGTATTATATATTTATAATTGCTGAGATGTATAATATAATATAACTTTCTAATTAAAATCTTTAGTTATAGTTATATTATATAAAGTATATTTAATTAATAGTTTTAGTTTCTAGTCTTTCAAAAAACTCTGGCATTATTATCAATAACTGAGAAAGAATTAAATCAGACCTCAAGTGTTCATTTTCTATGTGGTGTTTCGTCTGCCTCTGCTGCTACTTTGATGTCATATCCATTCGATGTTATACGTACTCGTCTAGTAGCTCAAAAATCTAATTATGTAATGTATATTTAACTATTATGAGTATAATATAAGATTTTTAACACAAATTCAAATTTGATTCAATTAATAATTTAAAACATTAAAAATGTATGTATATTAAATCTCTTAAATTAAATTAAACAAATTACATATTCAGTTTAACATATTATGATTTAAACCCAGTCTTAATGCAGCCATGTAGGAACCTAATAATGTATTCACCATATTATTCATAGGGATTATACAAATAATTAATTAATAATAACATGCTTTTTGAAGAAAGGAAACTATCACAAAACAAATATTATATTTATGTTGTAGGTCTATGCAAATATGAGACATGTGGCCATATCTATGTTAAGAACAGAAGGTGTATCTGCATACTACAGAGGGTTTTTTCCTACTATACTGCAAAATGCTTTGCAAGGCGGTTTCTTGTTCATGTTTTATAATACATTTTCAAAGTTATTCTCAACAAACACTAGTACTAATAAAAGTATGTAATTTGATCAATGCTAATAATGGTGCGGTTAAAAAAAAATGTATATGTTTAACTTTATTTATTTTCCAAATAGCCATTCATGACAACCACATGAACAGTGTTAAGCAATTTAGTTCTGGATTTTTGGCGGGGGTAGCAGCAAAAACAATTGTATACCCACTAGATGTAGTAAAAAAACGGCTACAATTGCAAGATTTTATTCATTCTAGGGATGGTTTTGGCAAGGTAAACTAGTTGTGTTTTATTATTTTATTGTGCGCTCCTATGTTTAAATGTGGCAATTTCACTGCCTACCACACCATGCATTGACGTCTAACAAAACGTTTCTACAAAGTGGAAATTTTGAGCATCAATTATAGTTGTTTAATTTATCTTAATCTTTTTTTTTAGAAATTTATGTGCAGTGGATTATTGGACTGTATCTATATGACAATGAAAGAAGAATCTATTAATGGTCTATTTAAAGGATTGTCTCCATCATTGATAAAAGCTGGGTTCACGACTGCGTTACATCTAATGTTTTATGAACAAACCTTAAAGTTACTTCAATCTTTAGTCAACAATTATTAGTTAATAAGTATAAAACAATTTGATTACTATTTTTTTTAGAAATGTAGTTCAAAAATAAATTACCAAATAATGTACAATTTTTTTTAAATATTTATTTGTATGGTTTTTAAATACAATTGCCAATTAAAGACCCATATAATTACATAATGTATAATATTTATAATTGTAATTTGGCGGAGTCCCTAGACATCCGTACAAATCGTTTATTTTCAAGCAATCTGTTTTGCTCATCATTTTTCTTTGACCGATCGTTTTACCTTCCATCTTTGGAACAATGGTTTGTTTTCCTTTGCCAATACTGTAGTAAAAAAAAAAAATGTTAAGTTATAACTGTTGATTAATTTGTTTTGGTTGCAAAAATAATAACTTGACTAATGATGTAAACCCCCTCCCCCACTCACTGAACATTTAATCTCAATCATTAAAAATGATTATTTATAAACTATATGTTATATGTCTGTTACTGTATTAGCAAAATATAAGTTTAAAAATATTAATATTAAGGACATAATTTATTTATTAGGATTCTTCAACCTATATACATAGTATCATGAATTACTATAAATAATATAATTTAAAATCATTATTTTAAAATAACAATTTTAGTGTTTTCAGAAATTGTTTAAAAAATCTTCTAAAAATAACTTTTGAATTAAAACCAACGTTAGTTAAGAAAGCTGCTAGAAGATGGTTACTCATAAATATAATGAATATAATATTTTATCGTCAATTTCTATACAAAATATTCTTGAATAATGAAATAATGTGCATGTGTTTTCTACATTAGAAAATTTAAGATTTTTTGGTGGTCTGTTTTCAATATTTTATAAATGATATTATTTATGATTATTAATTGCTAAATCTTGAAACTCATTGGTTTTGCATTTTTGTTAAATCATTTTATAGGTATGCATTTGAATGAGCTACAATTTTGTTTTAAGATCTAATGATGCTAAATATAAAATATTATTTAGTGTAATATTTCAGATACTTTTATTGAATAATGCATATTTGATAATAATTTATTGCAGTTTTGAACATTTTTATATAGTTTTTATTACAGTTTTGTATAGATTTTATGTAAAATGTAAATCAAATTGTCTTCTTTGAATAATAATAATCTAGTATTTATGAAATAAAATTTAACTGATATCTACAGTTTTCATAACTACTATCTTGTTTATTCTCTATAAATAGGTTGTAGATAACTGATATATTGTTATTATAATATAATTATTAATTACTTTTCGATTTTGACATTTTTTTTCATAAACTAACATAAGCTCCAAATTTAAATATAATGCGTTTTATTCTTTTCAAAATATTTTATATTTGCGATTTGCAGAGTCAGAATAAGATGACCTATACTCTGCATGAAATAAGAACGTACCCGGGCAGTGGACCAAAAAAGGTTCATAGCATGCTGGTTGGCTGACAAACGTAATGGTTACAGCACTGATGGGCGTTGGCAATGCTTAACTATGACAAGGTTCAAGTAGAGAACCAGTCGCCATCTAGGCAACGAGGTATATTCTCATTCCACACAGAGTATATATATTGTGTTTATACCTATATTATGCCGGGTTGCATGCATAAGCAACCATTGAACACTTAGTGAATAAATAGTGAGCAAATGGTCCCTATAACATGATTTAGTTGCATTTAATTTTAGGGATGTCTATACAAGTTGGTTCCCAATTACTGAATTGTTTATAGGTAACACAAAATGGTTTATGAATTTAATAAGCTTTCATAACGATAATAAAATTATGTTGGTAAATAAATAATATTTATTACTTAAATATTAATACATACATATTATTAATATTGTATGATATTTTGATCACTAAAAACAAAAATATAATCGGATAAATGAGAATAATGATATAGAAAATATGTTTAATAGATTCTAATTTAAGAGACATTTTTATAATTTTAATAGTGCCTTGACTCCTTTAAATAGATGTACAAAATAGTAGTTTATTATATTAATAGGTGTATTTAAAATTTGCAATATTGCTATCAACTATTAAGTACCAACTAGTTAATAACTTACCAATAAGTGTTGCAATTTGTGTTATATTTAGCTTAAAAATATAATAATTAATAAGCTTATAAAAAAAAGTTTGAGGCCTAAGAAGTAATATTAATTGTAATTCACAACTAATATTTTATAAATTGTATTGCTTAAAAGTTTTAATTTCCAACTATTACTTATAACTATATAATAACTATGTAATAACTAATATTACTTATTACTTATACTATAATATCTATTTAATACATTTTTGTATACATTTATTAAGCAATTTTAAATAGTTCATGCCATGTTTAAAATTAATAAAAATTTATAATAATGTCAAGTTCAACATAATAAATAAAATTGTTTAAATAACATCATTTGAAATTATTTTTTTACAAAACACGTACATAAGTAAGTTTACTATTTATTATTTATATTATGATTAATAATATATATATATATTTAAAGCAAGGACTTAAATGCGCTAAAAAACCTTAAATATGCATTTAAAAATATGTACTTGTACATCAAAAAATTAAAAATATGCAGTTAAATATACCCAAAAAACAGAGAAAAATTGATCACAAGCATAATAAAATGTATTATGTAATTACTAAGTATACAACAAAAACAATAAAGTTAACCAGAAAAATATGCAAATGCATGAAAGTTCTAGCTCTATATATTATGTTTAATGGTATTCGATTTTTTTAGTTTTTCATTTATTGATTATGTTTATTTTTTAAAAATATTTTTTATTATATGTTTATAACATTATAAATAATGTTTTGAAGCTCTGCTACATGAAAGTATAACTCAGTATAAGGGATAAGTGTAATTGCCAATTCTAATAATAATAAAAAAAGGTCGACAAGTAGGTACTGCTCTGCTTTATAGCAAGTGCCGAGTGAATTATTGTAATGGATGTGTTAATTTTTAATTTAATGATATAAAATCATTGTAGGATATAAAAATAATTCTGAACGAAGACGGTCTGTCAGCCTACATTACTAAGTATATTTTATGATATTATTGATATTAAGTAATTAATTTTACTATTATATAGTAGGTTAAATAATATTTGCCGAAAATATTTAAAAATATTATTGAGTGTAAAAATATAATAAAATACTTTAAAAGTTTCATGCACCCACAAAAATATTTTTAAGTTACAATGAAATAACTAACATTGTTATTCTTCATATAAATATTTAATTTTGTCTAAATTTGAACTTAAAATGTTTATAAAAATCAACTATTTAATTATATATTACATTATTAAATACTTACGAGAAACCTTGTTTTAAGAATTCAATTCTTAGCTATAAAAATTGAATATTTTATAAATTTTTAATCACAAAATAATTTGCTATCGAAATTTTGATAAATTATGGTCAATATTTGAACTTTAAATACTTACAAACAAAATTATACCTTTGTATCTTTTAACATTTATAAACTGCTTTTAGAAAAACTAAGTCTCTAATAGCTTTTTATGAGCGTCTAAAGTTAAAGTTTCGAGGAAATACGTAAAAATCACTAAACCATACATTTTTTTTTTTTGATTAAAATATTCATAAAAATTTTTCTATTTTTCTGTTTAAAATTGAAAATTTAACACAAGATTCTCTCTAAGTTTTTCTAAAAAAAAAAGTTACTGAAATGTCAAACTAATTTTTTATGAACGTTTCAAATTAGACATTGGATATTCATACGTTTTTTTCGGGAACGATTTTCTTATTTTGATGTAATTCAAAAAGGAATAACCGTAAACATTTGTAATTTTTACCAAATTTTTAAATTATATTGTATATACCAAAACATTTTAAAAATATTTTGACAATTTTTAATCTAATTGTAAGCCCAAGAAATTTTTTTTTATTTAAATATTGATAAAAAAAATTCGTCGGGTCAAATTTCTTGAAAATTTAATACAATATTCCTTTTAACTTGTTAAAATAACAGATTAAAAATAATAAAAATGATAGGCACAGTGTTTTTTATAAGAATTTAAACTTCAAATTTTGACCATAGTTCATCATCGAACATTTATAATTAAAAATATTAAAATATTCAGTTTTTACAGCTAAGGATTGAAAATTTAAAATAAGGTTTTTCGTAAATAGTTTATAGTGTAACCAAATAATCAAAAAAAAAAAAATTTAGGAATAAAAATTCGAACATTTTCAAATTATTTTGTGATTAAAAATTTATAAAATGTTTAATTTCTATAGTTAAGGATAGAAAATTAAAAACAATTTTTTTACGTTGGCTTTTGTTTTTCAAAAAAAAAGCAATAACAACAATATTAAAAATTGTTTTTAACATTTCGGTATTTTTGAAAAAGGATTGTACATACAATATTTTGTTCTTGATGCCTTAAGTATCATTTATAGAATTGAATAAATCATAATTAAATTTTAGGAATTAAAAAAAAAGAGGTACCATAATTGCTATAATGATACAAGGAGATTAGTTTAAATGTTCACACTAAATATATCAACACGTAACATCATAATATATAAAATATATACTATAGATACACATTAAAAATAAAATTGATTGAAGTTATAAAATAAATACATCAATTTATTTATATTATTTACTTATATAGGTCTATTAATTAAAGTATTATATTATTTTATAGTATAACAATTAAATGTTTTAAATGCCATAATCAATAAATGCGTGTAAACTTGCAGTTGTACTCATAATATTATAAGTGTTTTAGAATGCGTATATTAATTTATACATTATATAAGTTGTTATATTTTCTTAGTGTTAACACTTTTTACAATCAAAATGACTAATTTATAGTTACTTTTATTTTACTATATAGTTTGTTACCTACAGTAAATTTTCTTGTTCAATCGAACTGCTGCATGGTAGTAAATTGCAACATTAATTATTTACACTTCAAAACACACGTGTTTTTAGATTCTGAGGGGAGTGATGAATGTATTGATTAGTAAAAGTGCTCCGATATTCTTCGTCAGCATCTTTTCTTAAAGGAATGTGAATTTGATTAGTTGGTGGGTGGAGGGTCAAAAGTAAAAATTTCTCAATAGTTTTTAAACGTGTTAAGAAAAACAAAAAAAAAATTAAGGAGAAGCGGAAATTTTTTCGCAAAGCAAAATTTTAAAAAAATCGATTTTTATTTATGATGTAATATCAAAAGTAATCACCAATCACAGAATATATGTAAAACTTTTAAAGTATATTATTATACTTTATACACTCAATTAAATTTTCTAATGCAATGTTTTTTTGCAAAAATAACTCAACTTACTGTGTTATTAATATTAAAATGAATTATTTTAATAGTAATAATATCATAAAAGACACCTAGTTATGTAGGCTAACAGACCGTCTACGCTCAGAATCGTTTTTCGTAAACAATGATTTTATATCATTGATGAATTCAAATTTAACAAATTCTTAATTTGACCTCAATCAACATTTACTGTATAGCAAACCGGTACTCACTTGCGAACCATTTTTAAATTTGTAATCGTTATAGCGATAAAAATTAACAACTCGTCATATACTTTGAATAGCATTACTGTGTATACTACTAATATCATTAAATAATAATATTCTCATTATTTAAATGAAAAAAAAAAATGAATTGAGTTGTACAATTTTTTTAAAAAATTAGTTATAGTTTTTTGTCCATAAATTAGTTTTATTATGCATTTTATGTTCAGTTTTAACAACAAAAAGGCAATTAAGGAATAAGAAAAATACAATTATGTACGTAAAAAATAATGATATACGCGTATATAAAAATATCGGATAAAAAAACGAGTTTCAATAAATTGACTATAGCCTTAGAAAAGTGTTAAACGACGAGTGCCTACCTAATATTTTGAATGGTTTTTTTTTTATATTTAAGCCAATAAACTTATGTTTTAGCATTTTTGACTAAACAACATTTTACTTAATAACGACTACGAAACACAAACACAACCAATATATTAAGTATAAAATTGATAAACGATACGAGACTTTCTCCGTCATCGTCAAACTTATTAAATAGTATCCAAAATATCATAAAATATTAATAAAATTACCGATTTGTACATATGATAATCAATTCATACAACAGTTGCATAAGCGCAAAAAGTGTTTGAGATTCGTGGTGGGGGGGGGGGGGGGGGGGGGGGGGAAGAGTGAAAATTGTAATTTAGTGATGAACATTTTTTCATGTATTCCAATGTGGTTTAAAATCATCAGGTTTTTTGGGTTTTTTCAACGGTTAGTAGAGTAGCCCCTTACTATTTGCGCCTATGAATAATTATATACCTATGTAACTTTTACCGAGAACCAATTCGTACATTTTATTTTTACATGGGAACCAATTTCGTAGTTTCTAGATTTTAGTGAACCATTAAATTAATAAATTGTTTACGTAACTATGCCATAGACATTTAAACATTTACCTATTGTTTGGCTTACCTGAAAAAGTTTTTGCCATAGTGCATGACACTGTCATAATCGTATTCAAATTGATAAGTGGTGTTTTTCAAACTTTGTTTATCAAAATTAGAACGAAATTCTGGAAAACATTAATCACGTTATTATGTACGCACTACTTAAGGTCCGACGTTAACATTATACTTTTTTAATTACTTACGTGGTATGACGTTTTCGAAATTTATCTTAACAAATTTATCACGGTCAGATCTGGATTGCTCATGGAAAACTCCTAAAGCATGTAATAATTCGTGAATAGGTCGTCCATCAGTACCTAAGCAATTGGCTCCAGTTTCGTCTGGTGGCTGCAGAGACACAACTTGCGGTCCCCCGTAACGGCCCACGTACGACCAACACCTGTATTGTTACCAAAAGCAGCCGTATCAATATATTAATTATCGACAGTGTGTCGGTGTTAAAATATGTAAATTTAACAAAAATGCCTAAGTTTGAAACGATATTATAATAAATTGTAACATTTTAGTAAATTGCCTTTAAATTACAATTTTACGATTGCCGAGTATTATAATACGAGTATATAGTGTATTAATATTTATACTTATTACATAATTTTTATTTTATTTATTATATTTATTATGTGTCAACATAAGTTATATAGCTACTATTACGGTTGTCGGTCGTTGGGTAGATACCTACATGTTGTTACAAGTTTGATAATTTGATAATTTTAGTTAGGTATATATATAGTTATATATATTATATATATTATATATATATATATATATATATATATATATAATATATAATAATAAAAATAATAATATATATATTATATATATTATTTTTTTTTATATTTTTTTATTTTTTTTTATTTATATTTTAGTTTAGGTACCTGAAGGGCTTGCATTTGAAATCAAAATTTCGTTTTACGTTATTTAATTTCTAAATGTTATACAACTTTTGCGTTTATTATGTATCGTTTATCGTTAAAAACAATATCTAATGCAGAAAATGGCCCGGATACGAAGTAGGTAGGTATAATAAATTCTTGGATTGATCGCTGTAAAGGTTGGTTGCTAGATCACATATGGAATAAATATTTTTACGAAACTTATATTATAACTTTTAAGTGAATAAATTTTAAATTATTTCATTTTGTATTATTTTTTTAAATAATATTTTATAAATAGCGTTTTGCATTATATTTTGTTTAATGATATATTATACATTTTGTTAATCGTTGTTTTATTTTGTGGTTCTTAATTATTTTTATTTACCGTTTTTTGTTTTAATTACGTTTTCAAATTTCAATCGTTTTTTGACATACATAACGTTACTATAATGTTCGAAAGTCCTGGTAGGTATATATTTATAAATACAATTATTATACGGTAGTAAGTATCCGTTATAATTTAGAAAACTACTTAACTAATTGGACACCAAATGTTGCATAGATATTAGATAGTGCACCTTGAGACTTGGGGAGTGTTTATATCTTATGGTTTTTCAACCTACATAGGTTGCTATAGAGTAGCTCACACGGGAATTTCGTTTTAGCTCACGAAAATCGAATAGTTTTTTGTTTATATTTAGGGTTGCTATTGGTTACAGAAATAAAATAGATTTATATAATCTATTAGCTGTATTACTAGTTTTATTAAATAATCTATCTTCTTATCTATCTTATATCTACCTATCTTTCTATCGTTTTCCATTTTGCTACACTTGATATGTATATACAAAAATAATTACAATGATTAATTTCATGATTTTCAACTTCTAAATTCTGGAAATATTTTTGATGTTAACAGAAAAATCTAGAGTCAGGTTCAATAAATGCATAAAACCCGAATTAAATCTAATATTTTTACGATTGATATTCATCTTTATGTAAAACAGTACAGTAGTTTTTGAGTCTAAAGAGTATAGAGGACAAACAAACAAACAATCATACATTTTTATATAAATATATATATATATAAAATAATAATATTTAATATATGTATATAAGTACCTAATGAAATTAATCCCATAAAGCTGATAAATGTATTTTTTTTTAAATACATATGCGAATTTAAAATCAATAAAATGTCGTCGATTTTTGCTCCGCTAACTTAACTGTTGTTAATTTGTCAAGTTTTATCTCTATACGATACGACTATATTACATTATTCGTAGAGCAGATCGCATATTTTGTATAACGTATATTATTATATATAATCACCCAGAAGGATATTTCACCGGCCATATCAGCAAATAATCTTTTTCTTTGCCGGTCCACGGTACGAATTTGACGCAAGTCAGAAAGTTGATTGTCCTAATGGCTTGGTATATCAAAATCCGGTGTTCGGTTTCTGTAACAGTAAAACAAAAGAATATTATTGTGATATAAAAATAAAAACGTCGTCGACCAATTGTATAGTCGCATCAATCACGCACATCGGATCGTAATAATTCTCAAACATGATATTACCTATATAATAACAATGAAAATAAATTGGTTTATAAATATAACGATTATTAAAATAATAATTGCATGCATACCGTAAAGTGGGCTGATCAAATACGGCACGGTGCGGTTGAGCCAAAGTTTCTCTGGGAAAATATCCCATCGTAGGCCGACCCGCCAATAATCGAAAATCTGTAAATTTAAGTTCAAGGTGCATAATCGTTTAAGGTTAAACGTAATAAAATCTGGCGAAACTGTATCCAAGAATAGTTGATCGGTAAAATTATTATTGACTGGTGAATATTGTTATCTCAAATGTGTTGTTACCTCATTATTCATCGCCATATCCCCTTGAAACAGGCCCGGTCTGACCTCCGGATCGATGTCCTCTTCGTACTGGAGACCATCCACATCATCTCCTCTTATATTATATCCGGCTGTAAATCATAATTTTTCAAACACGGTTATACTTAAGGTACTAAATATTAATGTACTAAACAATATAATACAGTGGCATATCCACTTTCAGGGGAGGGGGTCAAATCTCTTTTTGTAAACGCCCTTCCACCACCATAAATGGCCCCAAGATAATTAGCTAAACTTGGATACTTTTAAAATAAATACAGTTTTGATTAACCTCTTTTTTTTTTTAGAATTCTAACTTGGATAATATATATTAGGTTAGGGTAGGTACCTACCTATGTTGGTATAAATTAAAAATACCACATGCATGATAATTGGTAGTGTGCCATGCAATTCATCGGTACACACATAATAAATTTATATATATATTTAATATGTAGGTTGGTAACAAAATGTCGGTAACGCTCGTTATTTATAAGTTGAATGTTATATCATAATTAAATAATATAGGTACATTTTAGTGGAAACCTGCAGGCTACAAGCACGCTTTTTATCTATTTGTAGATTATGTGATATAACTGTATAAGCATCGTAGACCTTATAAGTACTCATAGACCGGCCTTACCAATAATACTAACATTATATGCGTTGTAAGTCGAGTAGAAGGCGTGATTAAGTGAATGAGTGCACTGATGCACAAACGCAGTTATTACCTATATATTTTCATAATATATATAGTTATAGTTTATACTACTACCAGCCAGAGACATCCCAAATAAGGAGGGGAGGTAAGGGGAGGTAATAATCATATATGCCACAACTCAAAAAAAATTTCTCGCTTCGCTCGACAACCATCTATAATACAAATATAATCTATACTAATTTAATGCAAATGCACATAAATTGATATGTTATACATTATAATCAATTTACAAAATACATATTTATTGGTAGATAATTCATCAGTTCATATAATAAAATGATTAATAATAATAATAATAAAAAAAGGTGGACAAATGAATATACTGCTCTACTGTAGGTACTACAATCGTTCTTCTTCGTTAAAATATCTAATTTTGCTCAAATTTTAAATTAAAATGCCTACAAACAAAACTGTGTTTATAATCGATTTTTTGGATTATTTAATAGCAATATAAACTACGATTTTTGTCAAAACTTTAAATTTAAATGCTTATAAAAAAATATTGTGACTATGAATTTTTGATATTTTTTAAATGGTATAAGAATAACTTATAAGAAACCTTGTATAATTTTTCAAACTGAGTGAAATTTTTTTATTGATATGTAGAAAAAAATTTAATATATTTCAAATGTCAATAAAACACTTAAAAATAGTGAATCAAAAGTAAAAAATGTCTAATAAACAAAAAAAAAATTAAGGAAAAACGGGAATTTTTCGCAAAGCAAATTTTTAACAAAATTATTTTTTATTTTTAATTTAACAAAAGAAATAATGACCGTAAATATATGCAATTTTCATCGAATGTTTATATAAGTATTTTATATACAATATAAAATTTTTAAAATATTTTGATTTTTTTTTTTTTTGAGTTATTAATAAACATAATAAATTTTCGGGTTTTTTTTATTATTGCCAATAAAACATTTTTCAGTCAGTCAAAAAACTTGAAAATGTAAAACATTGTTCTTCATAACTTGTAACTGTTGTAAGTGAAAGTTAAAAAAAAAGTTAAGCTTAAGTCTCTAATAGTTTTTTATAAGAATCTAAAGTTCAAATTTCGACAAAATACGTATATATCACGAAAATATGCAGTTTTTTTTAATTAAGAAATTTACAAACATTTTTCTAATTAAATCTAAGATTTAAAAATTCAACACAAAATTCTCTATCAATTTTTCAACTTTTCTAAAAAAAAAAATTTTTTCGGAAAGTCAAACTAATTTTTTATGAACATTTCAAATTAGTCATTGGATATTCACCCGTTTTCTCCGGGAACGATTTTTTTATTTTGATGTAATTCAAAAAAGAATAATTAAAGATGTTTGAAATTTTTATAAAATGTTTAGATTATCGTTTTTTATACACCAAAATATTTTAAAAATATTTTGACAATTTTTGAGTTAATTGTAGGCCTAAGCAATTTTTGTTTTTTTCAAATTTTTTTTCTTTAAATATGAATAAAAAAAATTCGTTGGGTAAAATTCTTGAAAATTTAGTACAAGATTCCTTATGAGTTATTAAAATAGTAGATTAAAAATAATAAAAATTATAGGCGCAATTTTTTTTTATAATTATTTAAACTTCAAATTTTAACCGAAATTCATCATTAAAGATTTTCAAATTATTTTGTAGTTAAAAATATATAAAATGTTCAGTTTTTATAGCTAAGGATTGAAAATTTAAAACATGGTTTTTCGTAAGTAGTGAATAATGTAACTAAAAAATCAAAAAAAATGTATTAAAAAAATAATTTTTATAGACATTTTGAGTTAAAATTTAGACGAAATTAAATATTTAAATGAAGAATAATGATGTTATTTATTTTGTTGTAATTTAAAAATATTTTTCATGAGCGCTTGAAACTTTTAAAGTATATTATTATATTTTATACACTTAATTAAATGTTTAAATTCAATGTTTTCTGTAAAAATCAATTGGACCTACTGTATTATTAATAGTAAAATTAATTATTTTAATAACAATAATGTCATAAAATACCTTTTATTATGTAGGTTGACAGACCGTCTTCGCTCTGAATCGTTTTTGTATACAATGATTTATATCATTGAATACAAATTTAACACATCCATGAAAGTAACTCATTCGACACCTACTGTACAACAGAGAAGTACCCATTTGCCGACCTTTTTTTTTTTTGTTTTTCGGACACTTTTGATAATAACTGTTAATTCTTAATTTTTCCTTCTCATAAGTATAGATACCAATTATATTCGATTTACTATTAGAAACAAAAAAAAAATGTTAATTTGGCAAGTGTCAACTTAAATACTCAAAGTACATATGTTAACTGACATATACATATTGTACGCTTGGGTGGTGGGACAACCACCCCCCCACACGGCCCTGCCGCCAGCGTTCTGAAGCATAGATCCGATTTGAATTCACACAGCTATAATGTTGTGGGATAATAGTCTATGATGGGTATAAGGCATATCCCGCTTTTGGCGTATTTTTATCTTATAAAATATATTATAAAGCAATAAATGTATATTACCGAAGTCTAAGAATATTTAAAAATGCATATCCACCTTCCCTCTCTTTAAAAGCTGAGCACGCCACATAGAGTACGTAATTTACTCAGTTATAACTACTTACTTACTAAATTAGTCTTAAATGATACTCTATATTATTTACATATATAATATATTACATTTAACTATAAAATTTAGAACAATTTTTACAAATTAAAACTTTATGTGTTTTAACTTACTACAATCTATTTTATGTGGAAAAAAAGTCTTCTGTATTAATAAATATGTTTAAATGCTGTGACCCCCCCCCCCCACTAATTTTGTAATTCTGAATACTCGTCAGAATATATGATTATGATGCCATAATTGACAGCAAATAAATGTCTAAAATAGTAATATGGGATATACCATAGAGAATATTTAAATTATTAACAAATAACAACTTGTTGACAATAAGATCAAACTATCAAATTATTTTTTTTTTATGTCTATGCATACAGCGTATATGAAAACATCATATTTATCATTCTGAAATAAAATATTTTTTTTTTAAAGGTAATCGTTACATGTATAGACAGAAAGACGGATGGAACCTACCTAGCAGTGATAAATGTTTATTAAAAGGTTGATCAAAAATCGTTAGACGAATAATATTTTAAAATTATAACTTTATGTCCTTATCAAACTGTAAGGAATGAATAATATAATTTGTTTATCACACAGAGAAAAACCCTGTAGCGTCGAATTTCTGAAAATGAATACAGGCTAAGTGAATATACAACAGCCCTAAGACTCTCTTATAGTCAAAAGTTAACATTTTTACTTTGTAGAGAAAACAAATTTATGAAAGTTTAATTTGATAAATTTCCAAAGGAAATATTAATAACGCAATACAATGTAATTGGTATTTGATACCTGCGCAGTTAGGTAATACAGTAATACCTACTCCATATTATTGAGCCATATTTAACTAATGATCCTTTCAATAATCAATATAAAGTTTTCAAACAAGTGAGGTCGTTAAATTCGTGGCAGTAATAATTTTTTAAGAAACCAAATATTTGTATTGCTTTGTTGCAAATGAATATAAGAACCTATTACCTAATATGTTCTTAATCGACAAATTTATTATCTAATTACAATAATGCATTTTTGTGTTATAAACAATAAACTTATATTAGAATATTGTTAGTGTCACAGATCTAATGAGTATTTTCATGTAGATAGGTAGTCAGTGTTATTCCTTATAGTAAACATTTGAGTAAGCTATACCGTAAGTAGTGATAATAAATTTTATAAAAATAATTACAAATATAAATTAGTTTTATGCATTTAAAATTTGCTTTTAATAAACAAAAAATATAGATTTTTATATTTCTTTGTTATATAGATGATTTTAAATATTTTGAAATTTATGAAATATTAATATAGGTGGAAATGATACTTCTTAAACACATATTTGAGGAATGTACAAATTATTCCGCAATACGCAATGAACATGCAATCCCAACATAGCAGAAGCACTTAATGAAGACTGAACTATGAAAATAATCAAATTCTTAAGTAACACTAACATAAAAAAATTATAAATTTATAAAAGTGGACAAGTGGGTACCACTTTGCTATACAGTAGGTGTCAAGTGGGTCACTTAAATGTGATGTACGTATATGGATGTGTTAAATTTGAATTTAATAACATAAAATCATTGTTTACGAAAAATGATTCTAAGCGAAGATGGTGTGTCAGCCTATATAACTAAGTGTCTGCGTATATTTTATGATATTATTGCTATTGATGTAATTTATTTTACTATTAGTAGTACAGTAAGTTAAATTAATTATTGTCGAAAACATCGCATTTGAAAATGTAATTATGTGTAGGTACTGTGTAAGAATTTTGTTAACTTTAAATGCTTATAAAAAAAAATTTCTTCTATGTATCTTTATTTTTTTTTTTTTTTTTTTTTTTTTGAACTGCTATTAAAACAGCTTATAAGAAACCTTGCATTAAATTTATAAGCTTTTTAACGCATTGATATTCCTATAAAAAAAACTAAAGAAATTTCAAAATTTCACAAGTTTGCTCATAAATGCTTATCTTCTTTGTTATCTGCCATACTATGTTATCTAATTTATTATACTTTGAAACTGTATAGATTTTAAATATATTTAAATATTTTTTTTTTTTTAAAAAAAGTATTAACTGACGGAAATCATTAAAAATATCAAAAAAAGTATAATAAATGAAAAAATTATCTAAAAATGCAAAATTGTAAAAAGTAGCAAAATTAAATTCATTAGTGCCTTTCAGATTTATTCATCATACACTTTTAGTTAAGAATATTTTTGTTTTAAAGTAAACTAAATATAATACAATTTTTTAAAAATTTACAGTCCTAATAATATTACACATGTAGGTAGTTTGATAAGTAGTTATAGTACCTGCCTATTATTTATTTTTATATTGTTTATTATAATATTAAAGTTCTTGCATTATATTTGTAGAAAGTATATGATTAAATAGAATATTATGTAGTACGTATTATCGAGAAGAAAAAAATTGGTCGATAAATTTTGTTCACATATTTTCATAAACGTGTAGGTATATGTATAAATTTAAATATTAATATTTTTAAAGTCTGATAATACACCCGAGACATTAAACTATTTCAATGTACAAAATACCTCAAAGATCTTTACATAGGTACATTATAAAGGACGTAAATGTATAAATAATTAATTATACATAGGTATATTTAACTACCCACTAATAATGAACAACTTTATAATCAGTGCTGGTATTAGCGTATAGTATTTGGGTCTCCATTGCCGCCGGGACCAAATTATATTACTATAGCAACTATAGCTACAAACATTTCGAACACAAACGAAAAAAAAAATGTTAATTTCATCAAATTATTACATATTACTACGAATGTTGTAAACAAAATGTTCAGTAGAAAATAGGTAATGGATTTTGGACACCGTTATCATAAAATCAAAAAATTATACCGCCACCGGATGTAATTTCTCACTTTTCTCCAGACATTATTCAAATCAAATGCAAAAATCTTTATAAGTAGTAGGTACATAATAATACGATACATGCAATTTGATAAATTTGGCATTTTCCCAAATAATTTTTGTCGATTGATTGTATAGTTTGTAGTGAACCTTAGTCATATAATATAGGTAGTATTGGGGAAGTTATATTTTTTGATAATTAAATGACATTACAAATAGCGCCTTTAAAAATTAAAAATAAATTTTTGTTGATTTTTTTTTAATTTGGTTAAATTGCATTATATTTGAGTTAAAAAAATAATTTCATTATAATTTACAATTAAAGTTACCTTTTATTTTTATTTTAAAAATACCACTGGAGTTTAATAATTACTTATGTTGTCAATACATTAACTAAGTACCTACCTAATGGCAATCAACTACTTATATGAAATTATATAAAATTATAATTTAAGAAACAAATAAGACAATCATAAAAAAATAGCTTAACACATATTTTTCTTTATTTAAAATAACAATGCATATTCCAAATTTTCTACTTATTTAAAATTACAATTTTTTTGTCAAATACTTATTACAAAAATGTTAATGTCAGAAAATAATATTTATATGATATACAGTGAAACTTCTATATAACGAAGTCGAATAAGCAACAAAAAAAAAATTGTAATATGGAGAAAATCGTTAAATAGAATTACGTATTTTTTTCAACTTTTTTTAACTTAATTATGTATGCGTGTATGTATATACTTCTATGTTGAATGTGTTATGTAAAAAATAATATCAAATGTTATCGGCGATAGATAAACATTTATGTTTCGATATTTTTTTTTTTTTTGTACGGACATAGGAGAAAACGAGAGAAAATTCGTATGTACACTCGTTTGCATCAATATTGGAACTGAAGTACTGCAGTAATATTAATCGGTTAGCCTGCCTTCAGTGTCTTATCTTTATCGGATATACTGTTCATGTACAATTTTAAAACAATCTTTAAAATTTGATAACGACAACATTTACAAAAACCGGTTTTTATCGAATAATTATTTCGTTATATAAAATTATCAAATTTGTTATTTGGAGATAAATTTACGTGTAATTAACAATGAAGGTTATAGTTCTTAAAAATATTTCGTTAAACAGAAAATTTTGTAAAATAGAAGTTCGTTATATGGAAGTTTCACTGTATTTTAATGTTTACATATTCAGTAGAATATTCTTACTACGCTATAGTAAACCGTAGGATAATATAATATTTTGTGTTATGTATTATTATATTTTGTATTTTATATTTTGTGCCCATCGAGTAATTTAATAAATATTTTGTGTTAATGATCACCATTTACGGGATGGAAATATATATTTCTACTCCCATATTTAGTCTATTAAGACCTATACAGTGACATAGAACAGACACTGAAAACTATTTTCTTAATGAAATGCCACCACCACCATCTCCACATTTTACACACTATTTTTAAATATTATATAAAAGATTACCTTGATATTAATTTTTTTAGCTTGGAAACTATCAATGTCGTTGTAGCCATTGTAGGTACATATAGCCCATATAGGTATCAATTACTTAGAACAACTTAAAACATTATTTCATTAAATTGTTAAGTTAATAGTATTTATTTATACTATAAATAGGTCAGCCTTGTTATTATGCCACCGAGAAGAAGAAATACAAGTACAGTCAACGTTATTATTAAAGGACTTTGACTTGGAAAAATAAAATATATATATATATATATTTATGCAATTTACTATAATTTATTACATTTATTATTAATAAATTATTAAATAATGTGGCCAATGTGGACCACCAAAAATTTAATATTTCATATTACTAAAATCCTAAATACGCCACTAGTAACTGTATATTGTACATTGGACGTACTTGAAAACGTATTTGCTTGTCCGCATGCAGTTATTATTATTCTAATATTATTTTATTAAGTAGGTACCTACGTTTAAATAATTAAACGTCTTAAACATAATGTACTCGTATATATATTATAATGCGTAATTGCGACTTTTCAGCTTTCGTTTCCGTAACTGCACTATAATATATAAAAACGCATTTGGCAGCATACCTAAATATTTTAAATCATCAATCTTCACATTCCGAACCATTTTTGCAACGCGGTCAGTTGACTTTCTTTCTAGTTGTCACACTTAATTCGCGCAGTGCTTGCGGTACTTTTTGTCTTGTGTTAACTATTGGTTTCGTATTATAATAATAAAACTGATTAAAAAAAACATAAATACAGGGTGATTCACCAAGCGTGTTCAGCCCTATTTTTTTTATTAATTATGAATTTATTTAAACTTTAATATTTGGAATAATATTTAATTAAACCTACTTAAAGACCATATTTTAAAATTTTTGAGATTTTATATACTACTATTATGGAGTGTCCTAGAGGAATGTATAATCTTCTGTTTTTCAAATGAAATCTCCATTTTCTACTGTAAATTATTTAGGGAGAAATTTTTTTTTAAAATGTTGAGGTGTTTCAAGATTAAAACTCTAATGAATAATTTTTGTGTTATTTAACTTTGTGTACTAAAGGCAACATAGGTCCATAATAATGAACTTAAAGATAAGATGATTTGAAAAATTTAAAAAATAACCTATTAACATTTAGAATTTGTAAAAATGGTATAAATTTTGAATGAGGTACATCAACATTTAAAAATAAATTATCTACTAAATAATTTACAGTAAAAAAGAAAATTCTCATTTCAAAAAAATAATGTTGTATCTCCATAAAAGACAGGACACTACTTAAGTAGTACAAAGTAACAAGAATTTGAAAATATAGTCTTAAATTAGGTATACCTATATTTGAGAATTCCAAAAATCAGAATTAAAATAAATTCATTATTAAATGAAAAATGCGGGTAAGCATGCTTGGTGAATCACTTTGTATAATATACGTTGTTGAAGTACGCGCTCGTTCTGCCGAAAAATTATTTCGTACCACGACGACGCGTATTTAACTAAATATATACAACTGTGGCGGTGTGGCACATATATTATGCATATATTATAAATTATATACTTTTGGCATAAAAATTTGCGGATTTATATACTATATATATAAACACCTATGTCCTCGAAACCACCTTTCCCTCGACTTACACCACACAACCACTCTTATTATAATTTGCTAAATGTGCTTTCTCCGAGTTTAATATAGGTAATATACATTTTAATGACAACCATAAACTACAGAAAAACTACGATTCATAACTTCATAAGACGACGTATATTTTAATAAAGCGCACTAAATACCTTATAGATATAAAACGCTATCGATCGGTTTACATTCGTTGGACTCGTGATCAAAAGATATTTTTCTCCATTAGCCGGTGTAAATGGAAAAAAGTGTCATGCCAAAAACATAAACAATATAACATGTATAGATAACACAACATAAACATTAGTGAATCTGAATGCATGTAGTATTTGTGTACGTTTGTAAATATTTTATATCACCTATATTTTAGATTCTGAGCAAAGCGATAATCAAATGTAATAATCTTAAAATTATATGTGTATTTTTTTTTTTGTATATACTAAAATACTTTTTTTAGTAAAAAAAAATAACAAATGCTTCAATAATTAACTTCGGCGAAGGTTTCTAGTAAAAAATTAGATCTATAGTATTTACTTTGATTAGAAATTTCTCAGTTCTTTTTAAAATAAACAGGAAGAAAAAAAAACGAGTATTTGTTCAAATTTTAATATAAATTATTATTAAAATAATTGTTTGGTAACCATATGATCACTAAAAATTTGGATCACTTCCGTTGAGAATCGTTTTTCATCGTGTACAATATACAACTTATTGAATTCAAATTTAACACGTCCATTACCCATTGTTTACCCATTTTTACTTAGGGCCGTTCTTAAGGGTGGGCGGGTAGGGCCTAGACCAGAGGCTTTTTGCTTGAATTTGGGGTTTCACATTCAAAAAAAAAAAAAAATAGGAAAATTGGTTTCAAAAATTATTTTTATCCTGGGCCTCGTAAATCCTCAGGACGGCCCTGAGTATATCTAACTATGTATTTACTCAAATAATAAATTGCATATTATTAAATATACCACAACAACAAAAGGCGCAACAGCACCTACCGTCAACTTTACCGTCCACCGTCTATCACAGCAACCTGCAGTATCACGGTTTGCTATATTTTATAATATTGTCACATAGTTTGTCCATATTTCTTTTAATATAAGTTAAGTATAAGCGGGGAGCCCCGCTGGCCATCAAAAAATGTTGTATTTGTATTGAACTATTTAAAAACAGTCGGTAATATGGCAAAACCATAATAAAATCTTATTCCATTACCAAATGAATGCCTAATTTCTTACCTGGCTACCATATACAGTCAACAACACTGAAACACATCTCCTTTATAAATAAATTTGTGCCATAGCTATAACTGTTTACAGTTTTATATTCATATTCTACATATTTATTCATCGTCAGTTTATTTATATCGTAATTGATTAACAACTATATCCGTCGTATGTGCGTTCGTAAACCTAAAATAAATACGCTGAACCGCAGTTCGGAGCGATTATATACACAACGGAATCGAGATTTCCGCCGGTGGCCGATCGGCCGGTCGGGTACCTATATACGATACAATCAAATGTTCGTACCTACGCAACCGTAGGTGGGTGTAACCGAAAAGTACCACGACGGACACTAAACAATAAAAAATCGTTTAAAAAAACTGACCTTGGGAGGACGGCACCGGAGGGTGTAGGACGTCCGGCACGCTGGGCAGTATCAGATTGATGTTCCTGCACTGGACGACGGTTCCGGTGGACTGCAGCAGCGTTCCCATCAGCAGTAGCCGCCACATATTATAACGTTATAATATACGGCCGTCGTCGTCCCTGCATGCAATCACAGGTGTGGAGGTATTTGTCTTTACGGTGCTGTAGGCGGGTACCGAATAATAGTCGTCTTCGGCGCGGCTCTACCGTCGTCTTTGCAGGGCGGCGCGGGGCGGTCCGGCGCGGCCGTGCAGCATCACTGCGGCGGACGGTGGTAAACGCGGTAGCAATGATATATTATGACGTTATATACCGTTACCGCTGTATGCTATAATAATATATATATATATATATATATATATGTAATTACTATAATACCGCGTACCGCGATGATATCACGCGAGCGGCGGGCGTGCAGTGAATATACGCGCGCGAGACGGAACGGTCGGGAGACGGAAGACTACTGACGGCTCGTTAGAGGTTTAACGATTGATATATAAACGCGGACGCTCGCGCGTGTCTGCCCATATAATACTATAATAATATGTGGTGCGCGCGTATGGTGCGATCGAATCGACCAGGATGTGCGTGTCGATTTCGACGTACACACATACACGCGCGCGCGCACATGATACACGTGTATACAGGGTGATTCGCCGTGCGTGATCACCCCCGTTCCCCCCCCCCACCCTGACAACGCGTATTTTATCGGAATTATTATTTTTCTGAATTTCCGAGCAGGCGTTACATAATATAATAACATACGGGCGTAGGCAGGTGGATGGGAACTTTTACCCACTTGCGTGTTTTCAGATCAGCTCGGGCTTGCCGTGTACACCGGCTCTCGAGGTTCCGCGTGCGACGATTACCGCAAAAAAAAAAAAAAAAATGTTCGGTAAATTTTACTTAAGTTTGTTTTTATAGTTATCCACTTTATTAGTTTATAATATTTTTGTTTAGTAAGTTTATTACGAACTTGATACTATTTTTATCATTAATTTATTATATCGGTTAACAGCCAGTGGATATCATAATATTATGTAAATATATAACACATATTTGTTCTGATATTGTCTTAGTTTACCTTTATTGTAATAATATTATGTTACACTTACTGAACGTTCGCCTGTAGGTACTCGTAAACCAAATATTATTAAAATAATTTTATTGTACACGTATGAAAACGATTGAAATGAGGAATCGCGCGATTTGATCAACAGAAAAAAAAATATTTGTAAAATTTACTAAATTGTTGTACAGATTTTTTTTTAAGATGTTATTGCATCTAATTCGAAATTTAAACTATTTTTACTGAGGGTAATGGGTTTACCTTAAAATATAAAATAAACGTAATTTATGTAAATCTACTGTCTACTATATACTTATTAGTTACTATGCTCGGACAGTTTTTACTGATTGTTTATTTGTACCTACTATAATTTTCAAATCATCATAGCCCCTATACCTTTTATATCGTGGGTTATAGTATATTATCCTTAATGTATAAAGTACAATAGTCTTAAAACTTCTTATTAAGATTTCGATTTAAATATCTACATTTAATAAAATAAATAAAAACTTCTCTTCTTAAAAATGTACAGTAGTAAAAAAGTTTGTTTCTAATTTGTAAAAAAAAATAAGTTTTCATCGACACATCTCGAGTGGCATCAAAGTGTATTTTTACCAATTAGAACGTAGAAATAGAAGTGACCATGCTTGGTAAATCACTCTGTATATAGCGCGTTTGAGTCTGTCTGTCATCGACTGCATCGATTTATAACATAATATATCTTTATTATTACACGCTGCTGTCGTAGCCGTTATCGACGGAGTCTCAGTGGTTGGCAAATACTATTTTGATTTAATACGTCGACCGACATCGACGACGACGACCAATATCGTATATTTGTAAATGAAAGTTTGATCGCGTACCTATATAATATAGCTGCTATCGATCATTTTGTCGAATTAGGCACGGCGGCTTCATTGTATTGATATATATATATATATATATATATATATATATACAAGGTGATTCACCCATATTTATTCTCCAAGTCTGTACATTGATTCAAATTCTTATTCCTGGAAATATTAAGTATATATACTAGACTTGACTATTTTCAAATTCTTAGATTTTTAGACTATATAATCTGCAGTATACTGTGGAAACACAAACTTCTTTTTTCAAATGAGAAACAACATTTTTTACTGTAAATTATTAAGCAGATGATTTTTTTTATTATTTTTTATATTTAATAAATTAGATCTAGTCGCGTGTTATTATTACACTCGAACAACTTTTACAAAATATGAAATGTCAATTACTATAATTTTCAAATTATCATGTCTTCCATATCCTCGGAACCTATTATTCTTATTATAGTGCACAAAGTTAAATAATTCAAAAACTAAATTTTTAAAAAAAATTATTTATTCGATAGCTTACAGGAAAAAAATGAAGATTCTCGTTTGAAAAATTAATTATAGGTATCGCCATAAGAAACATCTAACTTTGAGTGGTATAAAAAAATCTAAATATCTGAAAGTAAGTAAGGTAATATCTTCTTAAAAATTCCAATAATTCTAATTAGAATGAATTGATTATTAAAGGGAAAAACGGGGTTAACCGTTAGCATACGCTTGCTGAATCACACTGTATAATAGAAATGTGTGCATGGATGATAGACGTATAATAAATAATATATAATATATTGTTTTATGTTGGTAACTATTTATAGTATAGGATATATACTAGGTATAGGTAATAACTAATAATATTATACGAGCGTGACATGCCTAATGTATATGTACTGCGCGTAGAGGCGATGGTTATATCTCGCAAGCGAATCGGACGCCGCGGCGATCACTTTTTGCGAACGGATCTATGACGTTTCGCTATGCAGGTATAAGAAGTGCCTATTTATCTGTGTATCGCATCCGAAAACCAAGTACGTAACGCTATCATAGGTTAAAATATGCTCCCGAAAAAATGAATTTTCCCTAAATAAATGGTTTTACTTTCACCTTAAAAACATTTATTATTATTAAAATAATGCATCTTATTAGATTATTTATCTTAGTAACTTTTTTCATATTGAAAAAAAAAATTTTTTTATAAAGACCTGTTTATTCAAAAGGATATAATTTGTAAATTTAAAGTAACTTTGGTTATTCGTTTTTGAATTGCAACAAAAAAAAAAAATGATTTTGCCAAAAACTAGTTTTGCGTTAAAATTTCCTTTTTTTTTCTAATTTTTTTTTTTTTTATTTTTCCGATTGCTCTGAAAAGTACTGAGAATTTTTGATTCTGACCTCCCAGATGTACCAACTAGCTTCACTTTCCTACTACAAAAGATATCGGAGTTGATTATCAATGCATTTATTCTACTATAAAAAAATACACAAAAAAAAGGTGAAGGAAAGAGGGTATACGTACATTGGGTATCGTGTGGGTCACTGTAATGGATGGGTTAAATTTTAATTTTATCGACATTTATAGAAAAAAAACTAAAAATGTCAACAGTCTAAATATCTAAAAATAGCTTAAAAAGAGTCAAAATATTTTTTAAATTACACCATGTATAATAAAATCTCATATAAATATATAAAATTTAAAGTATTCATCCGATCTATTACGGTAACTTCGTTTTTGAGTTACCTCAAAAATACATTTTCGATTTTGTCGAAAACTGCAGGTTTTGTGTAAAAATTCCTATTATTCCTTAATTTTTTTTTTTTAAATCTAATCTTTCCGAGTGTTTTGAAAGGTGTTAGGATTAAAAAAAAAGTTGAGCCAAAAATATCATCTAGAATAATTTTTTATAAGCGTTGAACGTTAAAATCGATGAAATTAAATAAATTAATTTCTAGTTAAAATTAATTTATAAATGTTTAATATTCATATCTCTAAAATAACTCAGATTCTACATAAAATAACGCATAATGCTTATAACCTACCAATAAATTATTATCTTTTTATTATATAAAAATAAATGATTCTTTGTTTATCCTCTATATAGACTCAAAAACTACTAGACCGTTAAAAGTTATATTAATAGATTCCTTGAGACTCAGATGCTGTTAATGGATTATTTTTATTTATAAGGTGGCTCAAACATGAGTTTAATTTTGGCTTGAAAAAAACGAATATTATTTTGCTTATTTAAATGGTTGCCATTGGTTACGGATTATATTACTATTATGATTAGTTAAAAATATGTGGCATATAAAAATGTTTATAAATATAATATTATTTTTATTTAAAATCTTATACTTATGAAAATGTTTACTTTTTTAATTTTTGACACATTTTTGATGTAAACACGTTATTAGACAATAGTAGATGAATGCCGATTTTAATATTATTGGATTAACTCTGGCTTTTATAATAAATTGCTAGTTGAATTTGTCTCCATTTTTTTTGTGTTTACATCGAAAACATGTCTAGAATTAATAATAGGAAAATCGTAGATTTAATCATTATAATATTGTGTTCGTATATTATTTTATATTTAAACTGAGGCAAAACTGGAAACGATAAAAATATATAGATTAACCCGAGCGAAGTCTGATATTACAGCTATAGTAGTACCCATTAATTATTATTCTATATCTAAATCAAATTGATGTAATATGATGGGTCCTAAGTGTACCCCGTACACTGAATGTCACTACACGTAAATCTAAACTTTTATTTCATCATTATTTTTGAACCGACGAGTTCAACGAGGTGCACACGAGTTGCGCCCAGTAGATAGCAGTCGGTGAATGGCGCCTAGAGTGTTTTTCGACTAAAAATTATGAGTTCCTAAACTTGTAAATTGCGGTTTTACTAAATATATGGAAATGAAATAAACATTACTCGAGAATATAAAAATTATTTCGTTATTATATGCATGGCATAGACACACATATCACATATATTTAATTGTGGTCAGTGACCATTATTTTTTCATTAAATCTATTATACTTATTATATTGATTGGACATTAAAATCAATTATTATAATATACGTATTATATCACGGCACATTAAAACACTATAAAGAACATAAAAATGAATAACTTAATACCTACATTCCACATTTTTAATGCATTTAATAATATATTTTATTTTATGTTTGCACTTGCGAGCTAAAAAGTGTTTGCCTACATGTTGCATTTTTCAAATAATATTATAATAATTTTCAAATGACAGCGAACAAAATATTTTAAATATATGTAAAAATATATTAAATATATATTATATAAAAAACTTAGTGATGCACGCCTTTATTAATTTTGGTTTAGAAACACAGTTTTTACAGCAAACAAGCACGTACTAAAATATACATTCGCTTTATTGGTAAAAATGATCTCTTATATTTATCTGTAGTCATTAATTTCATTATTCTTTATATTTATTTTATTACTATATTTATGTATTACCAATCTGATTCCTATATACACAGATACTATGAACATTAAACATTATCGATTTATTATGTAATTAAGAACATGAATTTTATTGTGGATAAAAATATTATTGGGTACTAGATTAAACGTCGAAGTAGCAAATACAACTAACAGGTCTAGCTTATGTCACATACTATAATATACCAAACAAAATTTCGTTGCAAGTCAAATATAACATTAAAAAAAAACCTGAACAATCACTCTGATATATAGAAGATTTTGAGTGTACCTCGTCATTAATTATGTGATGCACTAACGTAGTGTATTAAATTTGAATTCAATGGTACATCATAATATAAATAACAAAAAATGATCTACAGCAGAGACGCGCGGTATGACGCAGTCTCTATTTCTAAAGTATTATTTTAAAAAATGTATATTTTATTTTATAGTAATATTGTAAGTATAGAATTTGAACTAATTTTTTATAAAATTTATCATATAATCATTTATTATAAACATACTGTTATTGACTTTCAACTCATAAGTCAGCGCGGCCACACAGGCATGTTATAGGGAACCTCAGAATGGTGTCAAGTTCGTGGTAAGATAGAAATATTAAAGTCGGTCTAAATATTTTGAAAATTTCACGTGCATAGAAAATAATAATGTACGTAAGTAATGTCAAAACGTTTTAAGTCTTTACTGTTAATATTTTTTGAATTGCAGCAAAATAGCTAAAGTCGTTATTGACGAAAAATCGTTAGTCTTTGACATTAAACTTTCCAATTACATCGATATTTGGATATCAAATGCCTATGAAAAAAATGTGCCTATATGTTTTCGATATTTTTAAATTGCATTAATCTTTATAGGAAAACTTTACTTCCTATATTATTAAACATGTACCTATATTCAATAATTTTTTTTGTTTAATTATTAGAAATACTACCTATTTAAAATATTTACTTCCTACAAAACGTATTAAATATTACGTGTATTAAATATGGATCAGTTGTAGATAATTCCAATTCCTCTCATAAGGGGAGAGGGGCAATAAAATGTTGTCCCGGGGCGCGTATAATGCCTAAATGCGCTACTGCCTGTCGTCGATACGCCGCAAGTTTAGTAGACACTTGTTGACGGCGACCGTTGCTGCCGTCGCCGCTGCTTATACGTCACACGACCTCGGCGACGGCTCACGATCAAGATCAAGAGATCTTGAATCGCGCCACACTGAACCAGTACCTTCAACTTGACCTGCTCACCGCACGGGTGACCCACTTATTGTGTCGTTCGTACATAGAAAACAAATTTATTCGTCTGGAATTTCGTTTGTGGTCCGCCTGCTGGTTGAATTGTGTATGTGTCTCGTTTGTTATATACAATTATATACTCTACCAGATTATTTACATACATGTATAAATATATATATATATATATGTATCGTTTGTGTGTACAATTTTTTCTCATAAGTATATGCGTAGGTCCACGTAAATCGTTGTTATTTATTTAAGTAAATATAACGCATAGCGGTTTATACAGCTGCAGTGTTATTTTTCACAGAACGCGGTTTCTTTAAGCTGACGGATCCAGTCCGATGAACGTAGGTTTTTTAAATGTCTTAAAATCCATGGCATAAAAAAAACGCAGAAAACAGATATTGAATTTAGACGCGTAATATAAAAACGCGAGAATCTAAAATTTGAATAAAATAAATATCATTTTCCGATTTTTTTTTAAATTACTACCCAAATCTGTGTCCCAAGTTACTTATATCTTTAATGATGACATGTCTTTAAAGAAACATTAATTCCGACCTCAAGACACGTGTTATTTTACGTATATGATTAAAAAAAAAAAATAGTAAATAATATATAATGATATGTTCATAACAAGTCGTTATCGACGTAACTAGGTGTTCTAGAGAGGGCTAGTCAGTGATGATCGCCGGTGGGGGCCTGCAGGTGACAACGCACCCACTGAGGTTCAAAATAAATATGTTATTGTACATGTACAATAATATTTAAAATTTTAGATACTAAGTAACACACATATTTTCGATTTAATTATCGAAAAACTTTTAATTAGGTAACTATTTCTGTATATTTCTATAGCGTTAAGTGTTTTCGATATTAACGCAGTTATTATACGCTATTATATTTATTTAAACAATTTTTTTTTCCAAAATGTTTGTTTTAAAGAATTGAATCTAAAAGTGTTTGAAAAATAATTAACTCTTTTTTACGTTGGAAGTTAAATCAGAAACTTTCAAAAATGGATGTGGTAGCCCGATAAAAAGTCAACAACTGCTCTTTTATTATTTGTTATTATTTTTGTAGGTATGTTTTTACGTGGAATATATGATGGAACAATCAAATATGTCATCAATACCTACTCACTTCCTGTGAGGGGAAGAGTGAATTTCAAAATTAGCTTAAATTAATAATTTAACAACGCAAATTTCAATTTTGAAAAAATAAACAAATATAATTATTATTTATAATTTTTTATTGACAATACTTTTATAGTATGAATAAACAATTTTAAAATAAAAATGGGTACTATAATCGCTGTATTTTGTTCCCTGTATAATGAACCCGCCGAACTTTTTTCATATATTTTAGATTAGGCATATATTATACCGTGTGATCGAGAAGTCGCGCACATCAAAATGAATGTGTTTGTTAATAGTATTTTTATTGAATTAATTTTACTTTTATTTATAAACACAAATACAAAAATACTCAAAATTAATTTATACATATACATTTAATGTGTTTTATAACATAAACTCAAAATGGCTGCCTTGTTCATTAATGCATGCACGTACCCGTTTTACCACGTTTGTGGCCACTTTGTGCAATATGCTTACATTGATTAAGTTTATCTCCGTTGTTATGTTACTCT